>MIQA02024265.1:0-10373 GCA_001887855.2 Sclerospora graminicola
ATGTGATACGACCGTTTGTCGCCGTCATCGTAGGCCACGAAATGCTCATACGTATCCTCGTTGAATTGTTGCACAATGCCTTCGTACCACTTATCCTTGGCCCATTTCACGCGAACTCGCTTGCCAACAAGCCGATGAGGGTTGTCATCACTATCGTAAAACGTCTCGACGTCAGCTTCGGGGTCGAAAATGCTGCGAATGCGCGGCAACAATTTCGTGATCGAGCGCTCAACTGCTTTCATGAGACCCGAACTCGTGACACTTACGTTGACCCACGACGACGTGCTGTTTGGCTTGACTAACACAGTCTTGCGCTGTTGTAAATATCCATCAGCTCCACGGTGCGCTAGTAACCATTTCTCCAGTCCGTGACGTCTCGGTAGCTTTATAATACTGTTGTTGTGATGCCATGACGGCCACGAGCTTCGTCAGCCCATCGGCCAGACGCTCCGGGGCCAGCGAATCGCGAATCTTTAAAAGCGAATTCAATGTACGAAAGTAGGGTTTCACGTCGTGATGGTCTTCGACCTCGATGCCATGCATGATTTTGTCCAAAAACGCCGTGGTCACACGTCGACTTTCCCAAGACAAGTGACTCACAATCTGTTCCAGAGGCTTTGTCTCCTTTGTATAATGATTCGCACGCTGGGTAAGGAGCGTGAGAAAGCGCTCATTTAAAAGAACGTCATGGTCAGCCGCTGTGAGATCCACGTGATCATGCGCCATATTGGACGGAAGAGTCAAGGGATGCGTGGTATCGACTTTTACATCCATTGCAGGAGGTAAGCTGCAACGAATGAGCACCGATAAGAGCTTCAAAACCGTGACGCTGAGGTCAAGGCACTTGAGAATTTGCTTGGACTTGTACTTTTTCAGCTGCTGTTGAATCAACGGTTGCGTACTCCCAAGACCCGTCAACAGTGCCACAATGGCGCCAACAACACTGTTCACGACGAGAAACGAGCCTTCATTGCGTCCTGTTTGCACAAAATCGTACATGATGAAGAAATACTGGCGATGGTGGTCCACAGGGACAGCTAGCAACGCTGGCATTAATCGAATGAGGAAGAACATAAAGTCAAAGGACGCAGGCAACTTTTTCTTCTCCGTGCGAGAAGGCGTGGAGGATTTTGGTTCGTTCGTTTCTTCTTCAAAGTCCGTGTTGGAGGTCGTTGCAATGGCTTCCGATAGCGCACTCGCCATCAAGTCGCGCACTTCACGATGTTCATTGAAAACGAGCAGCTCTAACAGGAGCGACTCGTTCGCCGATTCACACGACACGAAGCAACAGATTTTTACGTAAACTTTAAGCATTGCGTGTCGCATCCGATAATTTTTGCGCCAAAAAAGCATTTCCGTCGCAATTAAGTTGTCGAATCGGTGGGTGCAATCACGTGTGCCACATGGCGCAAATAAAGCCGATCTGGCGATGCCTTTGAGTTTAGGGAGCACAAAATGCGAACCACGAGAAGTGTAAACTGACACAGGTGAGCACTCTTGTATTGATGAATTTGACCTTGGAAGGTCAGACATAGAATAAATAAGATGCTCCGATTCTTCATTTTGGCTGGCAGACAAGAAAGCCATCTGACAGAGCTAAGCGACGAGCACTGTGGCTTCTTCTTCCCCACCAAAACACTCTTCGGAAATTTGAGCCGGATCAAACGGGGTCTCCAAGTATCGTTAAATTCATACCACTGCTGCTTGTCACGAGGCACTTGCTGTTCTCGCTAGGTCGAGTAATAGTGACCTGAATGAGCTGTCCCAAGATGCACAACAGTGCCCACAAGCTCGTAGTGAGAGTACTCGGTCGCGATTTTTCGTCCATCTTCGGTTCTCTCTGAGATGGAGCTCAATCGAACATCACGGCAAGGATTTCATCGCCTGTCGATTTCTTTCTCGTCTCTCGCTGCCCTTCTTTTTTGTACGGGTACATGTCCAATTTCATTGGATATTCAAAGCGATCATGCTGTTTGCATCTTTCAAAGTCAAACTCGAACCGTTTTAAGTGAAAAATTAAACACAATGGACGCTTCGAGATGGAAATGCGCTTGTGTGTTTCAAGTGTCACGTTTTCGTCTTCTTCGCCATCCATACCATTTCCATCTTTTTCCTTTAAGTCACGACGTGTTTCCCACGTGTAGCTAACGTTTTCAACCCACCCATCCGATGACTCTTTTAGATTCTTGCGGTATCGCACAGGCACGGAAATGAAGTGGCAAGGCTCGAACCGCTCACTATAACGATTTCCCTCCGCTACTAACTCATTGCTAAACTCACCACCAATGATGGTATTCATGATATTCTCATCGGTTGTACAGTGGCCACCATTTCTAGCTTGGCGGAAAAAGTAGACGTCGTCAAGCGTGTATTTATCAGAGGCGTAGCGTTAGAAACTCACGACTTCGCTGCCTCATAGCATGACCGGATGTACCGTGCAGTGCTATTAAACACCGTTTGCTAATTCCGCGTTTTTCGAACTCTAAAATTAGCTTCCATTTGTGTTTTTAGTATGTTGTCAATTATTTATTATTCCAGTGTGTTTCAAACCCTAATATTTTCGGAAGTCGGCTGTCGGTTATAACACCGCTTATAGGGTATATATAAAGTTAATATAACCACAGCCCTTCAAGATATGAAATGGAACCCGAGTACCCAGAATTCGCCAATTAGGTGCAATTCACTATTGAATTGAAGTATTATAGCATCGTTTTGGGACCGGTTCGGAACGCGGTTTCGGAACCTCGGAACTCGGCATAAAACCTCAAGTAACGCATTGCAGCAGATAATGAGCGGCATCAGTTTATGAGCGCAAAAAACGAGATTGGCCAATCATCATTCACCATAAACAATCGCAGCTGATGATTGGCGGATTTTTGACGCAGCAGTTTATGCGCTTTTAAGGTGCCTCAATTAAGTACTTCGAAGTACTAGTAACGTATTTCAGCAGTTTATGGCCGGGAATCGGATACCTTAGCTTTTTGATCATAACTTTTCACCAACAGCACATTTTGACCTCTGTTTTCAACCCTTAATTTCTATTTTGACCAGCCGTCATATACGATAGTGCTGTCCTTATCCAATCACAATTGAGGTCACACGGATAGAGGAAAGCGGACAGTTAGATTCGTACTTATAGAGATTATGGCCGATTTTTTAAGCTGCAAAAAATATATGGGAAGAGAATGTTCAAGTACACACATAATTTTGAATCGGCACGGTATTGACTGCTGCGAAAAAAATCTGACCAATCATTACACAGTTATCTGACCTGTGTAATGATTGGTCAGATTTTTTTTTACCTAATTGGTTAGTCTACTTATCACCGGTCATAATCTGGTGTCGGCCATAAACTGCTGAATTACGTTATAGAGATACTTTAGACTTGAATGGTCGAAAACAGCGCTTAGATAGTAATGTCAATGTAGATGAGGTATGAACTCAAAAACGAAATAGAAAAGATATCTGACATACTTCTCATTAAATGTATTTCGCTTCGCCAGTAGGCTACGTAACAATCTTAGTAATATGAAGAAGCGCCTAAACTGGGCCCCCAATCAAGGCTAATTGGCAATAATCAATTAACTTAGGCGCCCGTGTAGCACTCAGTTTTAATTGGGATATTAATTTTTCCTTTTAGGTTGCTTACAAATGAAGATAATGCATATGCAGACCAGCAATTAAAAAAGTTAGTATGCTAATTAGCAAGCAAAAAGAAATAGCTCAAGTCAGTACACGTTCAAACGGGTGATAGCAGTCCTTTTGCTATTATTGTATAATTCTCTCTTCACAACAACTTAAATAAAAGTAAAAATGAGTTTAATACGAAGAAGAAGCAGAAAAAAAAACTCGATGAGGGATCCACAGAACACGGTAGAAGCCAAATAGTTTATGTATCCTTATGTTTTTTGTCTCGTCTGTGCAAAATCCTTACCGAATAACATTTGTCATACCATACAAATTGTTACAGTATCCGCTCTCACTTCCGGATTTTCAGAAATGGTCAGATAATATAGGCTATCCATTTTTAGAAGGTAATAGAGCAAATATGTATCATTTCTCTGTTACTACTCACAAGACTTTTGCCTTGCGCTAGATGACTGTAGTAAATCTGCTTGTTCGATCCAGATCCTTGGTGCAGAATGCACCTGGAGCCGCTAGCTAAAAAGTTCACAAGGCCCGCACTTGATCGTCCAATTTTTTCGTCCAATTGAATCGAGCAGCGATACATTTGTTGTAACACTTTTCATAGAACTGTATCACTAACACTGGCTGACATTGATCTACGAGCTCCCCAACAGCTAACTTATTGAAAACTGTTGCTTTTTCACCTTGATCTACTGTTTGATTTAGCAAATGAATAATAGTGAGTACACAGTAGTGGTACACACAATTTTCGGAAGCTTATGTTTTTTGATTGTACCAAGTTTGAAAAGAGATAATTTTTGGGCAGTTCCGGAAGTCGGAGCGGATACTGTATAACCAACACAAACTCTCAGCCAATCACACTCGATCAGTTTTGGGTAAGTGATACAAAAAAGTCTACATGACACATTTGAGTGGACATCGCGCCATCGTAAAATCGATGGCACGCGGCCGGAGGAAACACAGTGAAAATAGAGGCCACAGCCCACGTACATATTAACGATCTGGGAGGGATGGCAGTGTAAACCCCTTCCTGATCATTATGGTAACCTTCAAGTTGCCCAGATGTGTCGTTTTGTCCGGAATTTCTTGCCCATTTTCTAATTAAAACCTTGCAAAAACATTCCAAAACAAATTATTAACATGTACCAGTACAGGCATTTATTGTCCCCGTGTGTGTCGATGGTATACGGTATGTTTTTTGTCTGGTCTGCGCAAAATTGATCCAAATAGTGAGTTTGAACCACTCTAGAGAAAAATTATGTGATTGGCTAAGGCTTTCGATTATTCCATGGCTTTTCATTGGTGTTTTAACCCTCCAAATCCATGCATTTTCTATGAAATTATCGTGAAAAAGCTAAGACATCAAATTTGCGCTCATAATCTGCTGCAAGGTTACTCTGAGATTGTTCTCTTATTCTCAAATTTGCTGCATTGGAAAGAATGACGCGCAGGTTGTGGTTCCAGCTCGTGGGCGAAGACGGAAACGCTCTGACATCAGCCTTCTGCGTTGATTGTGCCGATATTGTCAAGGTGGCTCAAATCCGAAAAGCAGTGAAGAAGACGTGTCCGAATACTCTTGCGAATGTTGATGCGGTCAACCTCACAATATTCATAAAAGGGGTGGCGTTGGATCCGCAGGCCTGGCTGGTTGGAATCGATGAGAAAGAGAAGCTCATCGTGCAAGTGCATCGGATTCGAGCGGGTATCACCATCGATATACCACAAGTCAACTGGAATATCTCTCCTATACCGTGTCCTCGGCTACTCGTTGAAGATGACGACCAATTTATTGAATTGCCACCATCTTGCGTCAGTGGTACCGGATTTGGTCGCCCTGATCTCGCGCTGATTCTCTATCGTCGGCCACCTCTGGTGAAGCAATGGAATGAGATGAAGAGGTGTTCAATCCAAACGTACGCGCGTCTTTGGGTTGTTGGTCCACCTGGAACGGGAAAGTCGTGCGCAGCGCTCGCCTTTGCATGGTCGCTGGATCGATCGCACTGGGATGTGATTTGGCTTCATTACTCGCAAAGGTCCAAGCATTTCAATTGTGTTTGGCTTGAGGGAAACACGAAAGCGGTTTGCGTGCTGAAAGAGGAGGCGATAGAACGTGATCTGGCAGCAATCTTGACTGGGACGTCAAAGGCAAGGAAAACGATTGTTTTCCTGGATGGGTACGTGAATTCATCTGCGGCTGGAGAGGCAGCTCATCTCAGGTGCCTGCGTTGGCATCAGCAAGACAAAATCAAGCATCGACTAGTGTGTGTTTGCTCGATGGTTTCACTCGGAAAAGAATATCGACCAGAACTTTACAATCTGATTCCGGCAAACGTGGATGAGCAAAAAGAAGATGTGGAGATGTCGGAAGAGGGGCAGACGAGCGAATTGCAGCATGCATTGGATCGGCCAGTCAAGTCGCAGATGCTCTTCAAACTGACATCGTGGCGCTTTGAGGATTACAAGGAGGCAATCTTGAACGACAAATTTTTCGAGAGTGTAATGCGCAATTTTCCAGCGTATTCAAAACAAGATGATCCAGTCAAGGAAGCAAATAAGAGAATCCAGTTGGTGCGAGAAAAGTACTTTGTGGCCGGTGGAAGCGCGAGGCTGATGTTCGATGAATCGACAGAAGGAGCGATCGATGCATTCGATGAAGTACTTGAGACACGAAACATCGAGCCGTACCTCCATGGGTTTGTTGGCGATTCATCTTCTGGTGCTGTCCACCGTTTACTTGCTAAGTATGAGAGACCCCATGGTTACGACGTTCGATTCGTGAGCGAATACGTCGTGCGTCACTTTGCAACGGTGATGGGTCCGCGTCTAGTCGAGAAGTTCGCGACGGCTTGCAACGTGAATCCATCGATGAATGGTTTTATTCTCGGAGCTTGGTTTTTTGCTCAGCTCAGCCATAATGGTCTAACGTGGAGTGAGTATGTGGACTCGACATTACAATGTGGCGAATGGGAGAGATCAAGCATCGTATTTTTCGATCCAGAGAAGGATCCGATTGGTAGTTCATTGGATGGTTCGAAGTGGATGGCGCCAGTCAAGTGGCACCAAGGCGGATACGACGCTGTTTTTGTCGACAAAGCATTACAACTGGTCCGATTTGTTCAAGTGACGCATGCTGAGTGCCAGACGTTTGATGAGACATACTTTATTGACCTCTTGAACAGACTCGTCGCTGGCAAGCTGAACCAAGTTGCTGTGGTCGAACTGTGTTTTGTCGTCCCAATGGCGAGGCTGGAACCGTTCAAGTTACCCGTGAGCACGAAAGAATTTAAGAAGATTGTTGTGGAAGTTGCTTCGTCGCCATCGCGAGCTACTTGGAGTCATCCCGATCAAACATTCAAAGCTTGCAGTGCAAACGTCACTGCCATTGGAGTTGATTTATAAAATTACCAACCGTCATTTAGTCGAAGGATCGCAAGTTGGGCTAGAAGCGCAAGACGACAATGTGCTGAGAAAGCTCTTTGGGAAAAGTTAGTCGGCGGAATTTATTTAAGATATAGGGAATATTCCAAAAGGTGACTTAAATCCGAAAACTTCGTCAAAAGGTGACTCAGATGGTTTTTTAGTACAAGTAGTAGTAAAAGGTAGTCTAATTAGTCTTAACTATTAGCTACTGTGAACCTATAAAGTCTAGAATTGAATCTAGACTTATTTAAACTATTAGTCGGGTCCATGCTCGGCAATTTCTAGGACTTGTCGTCTGAAGTCGTGATCCGGTGCTTGGTAGAGGTTGTTAATGCACTTTAAACTGCTCGGCAGTCGAATCCCGTTTTCTTGCACAACACTGCCTGGAAAAACAACTTGGTCCCGAAGTAGCCATCGCCACGCCGATACAAGTCCAAATAATCCTTTCCAGAGTCGTTCACTTTGTTTATCATCAAAAGTGACTAAACGCAATCCTGGGTGTGGTGGCCCCGTAGGCGTAACCTCTCCCCTTTGCATCCATGTCGTTATAACTGGCTCGAAATGAGCCCAGCCTCCTCTAGCTTGAGCAAAGTTCGCCGCCGCAATTATCTCTGCGGACGGTGAAATCGCCTTCCGTCTCTTGTTCGCCGCACGTCTTGAAACTGGTGGCGGCCCTTCTTCGACAATGTGAAGTTTCATCTTTGATCCTGGGTGTGATGGCCCCGCAGGCCCTCCTCACACCCTGATATTCCTCCTGTAAAGCAACTGGTGAGTGCACAGTTGGGCTTAGGTGTGGTGGCACCGCAGGCACTGCCACCCCCCCCAAGCGTCCCTCCCTGAGATTGCATCTTGAAACCTAAGTGTGATGGCCTCGTAGGCACTTCTTCACACCCTGTCATAACACCGCTCTTCGCGGCCTTTGCGTGCACCCTTGGTCCTGGGTGTAGTGGCCCCGTAGGCTCTCCCACACCCCCAAGTGTTATCCTCGTAGTCGCAGGGACTGGCTCTATGTGAGGCCAGTCCCTATTGTCCTGAGCACAGTTCACCGCCGCACATATCGCTGCTGACGGTGAACTTGCTTTCTCGCGTTGGCTGGGCTTGCCGCTGTCCTGGGAGGGGGGGGCTGGACCCGTGCCCAGGCCGTTCGTCCGTTGGTATCCTACGCTCCTGATTCTTCTCCAGAACCTCCCCATCCTGTTATGGTGAGGTCTAGACTGCGATTTTCGAATTCGCAGTCTAGACTCAGATGGTTTTTTATGTCGTGTTACTCTTTCAATCAGGTGAAGTGATGGTGTGTAATACATTGTGGCTGTGTTCGGCAAAAATGCTATTTTTCAAATTCTATTTACCTCGAAATCGGGTCTCAAAAGGATCTGCTATTTTGCTCGAAATTGGGTTTCGCGTGTTCGACGAAGCCGATGTGTCACAATAATGTGATATTCATAGACTATCGCAGTAGGGAATATATAGCAGTAAACTTTTCTAATACCGTATACTAGTAACATGCTACATTGTGCTTGCTATTGAAGTAAAGGCATCACAAGGACGCTGGGCGATTAAGTAAAAACTCGCGCTATACAGACAGTTGTTTTATTAACATGGGCGTGGTGATCGCAAACCCACAGTTTTGTAAGGCCTACATACAGTACATGCATAAAATACTTTTGCTCACTCTGTAGGATTAATTAACAAAATTTGTATAGTCACTAAAAATATGCAGTGTCAAGGGCTACCCCTCCAACATCGCCGAATCCGGCGATTTTTAAACTAGCATTTCTGGACCCAAATATCGCGTGCCGAACACTCCGCGATTTTTGACAACATATCGACATTGGGTTAAGAAAAAGTGCAGAAAATCGCAAATTGGGCGTTGCCGAACAGGCCTGTATATCGCTTTTTCCCGATCTCCGAAAAATTATAGTTTTTTAAACCTAAATTTTTCAAAGTTACTTAACGTTACTTTAATTAGACTGGTGTCTTGGGCATTATCTACTAATTAGATGATAAATCCTACATCAAATTTATATAGCCCACATTCTTTTTTTGTATCGCTTCTATTTATATAACATGAAAGTATGCATCTCATACCAATAGATAACAAAATCATTTAGTGAGAAGTTGCCTATTTGTGAGCTGAACGGAAATTATATGCATTTTGCTATATGTGTTTGTTACAGAAATATAAAATAGTCACCAAGTGAAAAGATCTGGTTATCCGTGATTTACCGAATGATTTCCAAAAATAATCAATCTCCGCTCAGATAATGTTCGAGGGCGGGCAGTATAAAAAATATAAGATTTTGTGGCACAAACTGCAAAACATTATATTTTTCAGAGCGACCTCAAAATAAATTTCTGCATTTTCGCAGACTGGAATGGGTATAAAAAATAGCTAACCACCATGACATCATTGAACCTAATAATAAACATTACCCCCACCGAAGCTTTTATTATCCCCAGGATAATACATGTATAAAGATTACAAATAGTCTGGACCACAATTTAATATTTGTCCCTGCACTGTGAATCATTCTATCAGCTTCTATGCGGTGATGCAAAACAATTTAGTACGTCATGCTCTAGACTAACAAATAAATATAACTTTACACCTAATTCGTTAGATCATTACATTACTATATACAGTATATCGCTGTATCAAAATGCTCGCGTTAAATAGTGAAATGAAGACGAGTTGGTTCTGATTTGTATTGCGTATAACAGCAATTTGAGTGTCATGGATTACATTTTTTTACTAAAGTTCGTGCCTTTTGTGTGACGAAATAACAAGAAGTACAATTTTCAAAATATACAATAAAGCATTGATATCGCTTGATTTCTACAAACACTAGCGAGTTTAATTGCTTATTATGAAGCAGCACTTCAATGTCCTTGTCCTTCATCAAAAAGACTATAGCAGATGCAGCATCGACCGGCGAACAGGATAGTACATTAATACAAGGTGAAGTGAATTATTAATAGTTAAGTTAACTAGAAGGAAGAAAATGAAAGATTGATATGTGGTTAAGTAGCTACCATGCAGTTATTGGCTAGAATGGAATTATCGCTGTGTTACTTTGCACTTGTTCATTAGGTATGTCATTTTTCAGTCTCTATATTTATTGAGCAGTTTCTCAATAACAGACGAAATAATACTGTTAAATCTGATTATATCGGTCTTTGACCTTTACACTAAGTCATATAGAGATTACACTGTATCTGGTCGGGATTTCTGTTTTTTCGGAAAAGACTATGTTATAAGTGACTGATATTAGTAATTGATTGGTTTCAGACTAAATGAGCAGGTG
>MIQA02024267.1:0-28975 GCA_001887855.2 Sclerospora graminicola
TCCTACCCGATCACGTTCTCGTAGCCCATGATAATCCACTTCCTTCAGTTCATATAGTATAGCGGCGTAAATCGAGAAGTCTTCGATAAATCGGCTATAATAATTCAGAGATCCGAGGAAGAATTGCATGGCCTTCAGTGATCGGGGAAAAGGTAAGTTGCTGAGGGCGGCCAGATCCTTCGGGTTTGCCTCCAAACCTTGGATTGACACGTTATGGCCGAGGTAAGCGACCTTGGGTTGACCCCAGAAACTTTTGACCACACTGATCGATAAATTCCAGCGCTCGCAGGTGTTCAGGAGTCGTTCGACCTTATCGCATAGCATATCCCAGGATGTTGCTGTGACCAAGATGTCGTCTATGTATGATCGCCTTCCCAACACTGATCGGCCTTGATCTTGGTCTGGTTCACCTTCCGTAAACACATCATGTAGATCGGTGGCTTCCCGATCAGCACTGATCTGGAAATACCCATAGAGAGCATTGTCGATCAGCCTTTGGTAGATCTGTGGGGCAATCTTTAATCCAAACGGCATCCGATTCCATTCGAAAAGTCCGAAAGGTGTAACGAAAGCCGAGATCTCTCGAGCGCGATCAGTCATCGAAACCACCCAGAAACCACTAGCCATATCCAACGAACAAAACCATAAAACTTTATCCAGATCTTCTAATAAGTCATTGATCAGGGGCATCGGATAGACCATCAACTTCGTGAGGCGATTCACCATTCTATAATCGATACACAATCGAATATCAACCCCATTCTTCTTAATCACGATCACGATCGGTGATGCCTACTGCGATGTTGATGGTCGGATGATTTTTGTACTCAGCAAACCCTTGATCAAATCGGATAACTTTTCCCGGTATTGAGGTGCAACTTTACGACAACGCTGAGCAATCGGCCTCGCATTTCCCACGTCTATATCACAAACAGCTCCGAATGCGGCTGGGGGTAGGGCGTTACCTTTCCCCATCAGTAAGTGGCGCCTTTTCCAGATGATCTTCTTTAGCTGATCGATCTGCTCGGGAGTGTTCACTTCGGGATCACCGACCTGTAGATCTTCCATGGTGACTTCTGGCATATTGGGCGATACCTCCGGTAAAACGGTCATCTGCTTCTCGATACCTTCAATGTACTGATCGCCACCTTCGTGTATACACACTTGTTCGTCTACCTGATCTGCCTTTTTCTGATCGGTGTCATCTTGAGTCGCTCCTTGTACGTCACTCGACTGATGGTCTACTTCGGGTTCACCTTCCTCCGTAATGACTTCGGCTGGTTCATCCTCCTTTTCCTTCTCATGATCGTTCTTGAACTCCTCACTGTCATTTCCGCTATCTGGGTCCGTTGTTTTCGGTGAGCCGGGCCTAATAATACTCAATATCTGTGGACCTTCTTTGACCCGGCTTTCCCCTGTCGCTTCGATCGGTGGTCTCCTGATCAGCAGCTTGGTCGGCGTAGAATATTCCGGCTTCTCGACCATAGGTGAAGTATCTTCATCCGCTAAGTCTTCGTCACTGATCAGGTCCGTGGTGGCTTGATAAGCCATATTCTGCCATTCAATGTATCTTCGTGATCCCACTGAGACATATCCGATCTGTCGAGGTACTTTCCCTTCGGGTAACCACATCCCTAAGATCATGTCTTCGTGGATGATCAGCGGCTGATCGGATATATTCGTGACCCTGATGTAACTTGATCTGCCGATACCTTTAACGAACGTTGGTACCCATCGTTCACCACGGGTTAGCCACAATTTCTGTTGCCGATCACTCGGCCGAATCATGACATCGACTGATCGGGACACCCCGATAATCTCGTACTGACCCATTTTTAACATCCGTACATGAGTACCATATAAAGGTCGTCGGCCGGATAACTGAATCTGCACCTCATCCGGCAGAGTCAGGGTTCCATGAGACAGGTCGAGTCGTATACCGGCTGGTACCATGAAATCCATTCCCAGTATCGCGTCTTGACCGGCTAACCGGCCAACCCAAGCGTTGAAATAGTAGACCAGGGATCCTGCCAGGTGATCTTAACACGTGATCGCCCTTCCGTCATATACGAACTTTCGCCGATCCCAACACATTCTTGCCTCTGGGTACTGTCTATACGACATCCCACCTTACGAGCAAAGGCGGAGTCGATGATCGAGACTTCTGCTCCAGAGTCAAATAGAATAGTGGCTTTTTCGTTGTTAATCTTCCCATTAGCTTTTGCCTGTTTAAACCACTTGTCGGGAGAGTGATACTTCCAGTATCCTCGGGATTCACCGGGCAGTAGATCCAACTCCATGATCACGTCCGATCGGGAATATTCATCCACTCTGAGACTGTGAATCGGACATCGATCGATGCAATTTGAAGTAGAACATGTATTGTCGGTTATCTCCTTTTCCTCAAACTTGTCTCCGCTACCGACGTATGCATAGATGCAGAGCGTAGATCGCTCGGCTCGAATCAGATTCCAACCTGGCGAGCGATCTAATTTAACATCTTCTCGACATCTGGTGGGAGCATGCCAGCATGTTTAGTCGGCACATGCCACTTGCGCATCAGATTGAAAAATTCTTCAAAAGGCAGGCACCGGCGTCGTGAACCTTCCCACAGGTTTTGCATACGAAAATACAATGATCAGAAAGGTGAACTTTAAGATCACAATTTCCACACGTAACGCTTTTCCAGCAATCACGATCTCCATGTCTGGTCGACCCACAATGCACACATTTCTTACGAGATCGGTCCTGAAAAGGTTGAACCCCACCAGGTTTTCGTCCATCCATGCCGTTAATCGATGATCTCGGGCGATATACTGGCTCCGTCGTAATAATATGACGATACTGTTCCTCGTCCGAGCCTAAACTTGATTGACCACTTTCCTCTTCCGAACTGGAACTGTCTGATTCTTTCGTGATCATCCGAATTGCTCTGGCTGGTCGTGCCGCTGGTATCTTGCCCTGGTCCGGATGTGGTTTCGACCGGTACCGGTTCGATCCTACCTCGACCTTGGGCTGTCGACTTTTGGCTCGCTGCAGCGTCCTCAGAGTCAGTTCCAGTTGCTCTGAGTCCTTTATACGGAGCAGGGTTAGCTGATCGGCCAGATCGCGATTATCCAGAGTACCAATGAAGTGTTCGACATGCTCGCGGGCTATATCCGGGTGTCGTGGGCCCTTGATCGGCATTTTCGCGCGTAGACCAGCAACATTCAGCCGATGTAAGTACTCGATCGGCGTCTCGTCGGATCTTTTCTTCATGTGGTAGTACTGTCTAGCGACAGACACCCCGAGTTGCAATACTGTTCTTCAAACTCTTCACACAAACGAGGCCACTTCAAACGCACTTCTCGACTCAGCTGTTTAAGCCAGTTCTTGGCCGGACCTTTCATTAGATCAGCGAAGATCAGACATCTTTCACCTTCCGGTGTCTTGTCTCTCAGAAAAGCTGATTTCGTCCGACTCAACCAAGCTCTGGCCTGATCATCATCCATATCCTTGCCGGTAAAATCTTTCAATTCCGAGATCGCGGACATTCGCACTCGGGTGATCGTTCCGGAATCACTGTCAAATGCCTGCGCGGAGGCCATATTCGCCCTACGAGGCATCTCAACGTCCAGATCATCCGGATCAAAATGCTGACTGATCTCGCCTTCTGACTCAATGTCCACATCACTACGTGGGGGTGATCTGTGAAATCGATCTTGGTGACCGGCCTGGCATATCGATCGAACAATTCCGGCTGATCGGACCGATTCCATATCCACGTCCACGGGTTTCTTGATCGGTTTCTCAGCGGATTGATTTATGTTCGATGCTGATCGCCATGGTTGTCCTTGCCCAGGTGTGTACTGAGGTAATCCATATTGTTCACTCGCAAATCGGTTCATCATAGTCGCGAACATGGTTCTCATTTGCTCTGGGACCTCCGGCATGTTGGTATGGTCACTGCTGGGAGTCGGATCGTTCTGTGGAACTTCTTGAGCATCTTCAAAACTATCGTCCGATCCGACTCGACCAGGTTCAGGCTTCCTTTTCCTGTTCTGCGACTCGATCTTGGGGTCGATCTGCTTGATCCCTTTCGGGCCCAACGTCATACGTGTTATCCCAACCGAGGAGTCGGTGGAGGCCGCTCCAGATTGTGATGACGATTGATATATCGACTCAATATCCATACGATATTCGACCAACTGTGATCGGTGTGAAGGATCCGCGATCGGCGACTGGACCACGGGGTTCGCCCCTAGTAACGAGGCGAGGTGATCATACAGAGTTGTCATGGCTTCTCTGATCGTTCCTTGGTCCAGATCGAACAGCATATTCGCATCGAAAGCACCAGTAGTGAAGCCAACTTCGTCGATCTGCGCCAAGAGGTTCCTGATCAGATCAAGTTGACTGCCTGTGATCACCGGCCGGGTCGCTCGACCTTCCAGCTTCCCGATGATCTTAGGCTTGATGATCGTTATCACTGGGTTGGTAACCAGGAACTTGTGGAACTCTCGAAGATAGAACAGTCGTTCCACATCTTGGACAGTGGTCTTCTCTTCGTCTTCCTCGAAGATCTTCGGTTTAGGTTTCACATATTTTTTAGGTGGGTCACAATGATCCGCCCCCATGTTTTTTCTGTCTTTTTCCATTTTCTTCTTATGCATAGGATCAAGGTTGACACCTCGATCCTTTCCTGGGTTATAGTCAACTTTACTATAACCCAGATCGGCCCCGATCGGGGCCATGTGGGGAGTTGTTTCATCTTTAATCTCGACCTGACACTCCACCAGACCAGGTCGATCATCGCTTCCTTTAGAAATGGACAGCATCGGAGGCGATACGCCTTCCTCCAATACACCCGAAAAAGTTTCCTCCACTTTGATTTTCACATCTTTTTCATCATCAAAGGAATCACGGTGATATCCTGAGTCACCAAGTGATCCGGGCACGCGCACCATTGTGGTGAAGCCGATTTCCAAATCCAGGACGGATGTCTTGGGCGGAATCAGGATACCCACTAGCCCGGACGATCAACTATCGGAGGGGGTACTCCGTTGATCCTGATCAGCATCAGAATCGGATGAATCACCACTATGGAGACTGATCCGATCTTCCCTGTCGTCCGACCGGTCATCATGTGCGATAGAATCGATACTTAACTTCATCTCACCTTGTGTACCCAATGATCGGGGGTGGTTACACTCACTCAGGTGGACTCGGTGACGAAAACGATGATCTTGATCAGGTCGGAGGGGATGTCCTCCTCGAGACGGGGGTGTCCTCGGGTGGAAATCTTCACCGGAGAACGAGTCGGGGTCGATACTTAACTTCAGTATCTAGGCACTGATCGGGAAACTTCGTCCGATCAGGCCAGCCAATAAGAACGAGAGACAACGAGAAACCAAGAAAAACGCGATCAAACCACGATCTTCCACAGTAATCCACAAACGTTATCTCCACAAACCCTTTCGAATAATAAACGTGCTCCAAACACGTGCGCATGGGGGATGAGGTTTGTAAAACATAAACAAAACCCGTCGGGGGTCTCCCGGTAAGCCAAAAGGCGTCTAAGCGCGTCTTAACCGGGAATTAAGTTGAGCTACAGGGGGCTAGTTAACCCTGTGCTCCCAATGACCGCGACACGTGGCGGAGCGACTCTTTGCTTAGGGGGAAATTCAAATCCTGTTATTATATATGCAATGTCCTATACCTAGTGTACCATACACCAACTCATGTGCCTGCCTCATACTTCGATCCTGTTCGCTTCGTGGCACGGTTGCGTTATTACCACCTTACCCATCTTTGTTGCACCTTCAAACTGATCTGCACCATTTCTGGACTGATTATGGTCAAACTCTATGGCGATCTTCAACCATCCTGATCTCTCGATAAGCAGCCTGGAACCAGCTCGAGATCTGCCTCTCAGACACTGTTCGCCCCATATCCAACCCGGCTTAACTGAAAACTCCGTCTCTCTTCACACCTGGAAGCCGGTTTGGGGCCAATCGGTTCAGATCATGATCAGCACAGCGATCGACATAGTGATCGGGGCGGTGATCAGGGCGATCAGCACCAGATCACCTCGCAACACTTCAGGGTTACCACCACATCGACATTGCCAGTTCACTCGACCATATTCTTGACCTTCATTACATGTTGGGATGCAAAGATCGCACTGACTCAGCATTTCTCGTAAAGTTGGACCTGATCCGACCTTCTTGCGTTAATTCTGGACGGATCCATCAACTCTCACCGCTTACCTCAGCTTAGTGATGCTCGTACGGCTCGCCGCTCCACATACCCAGCTCTGTCCTGTGCCCGATCTTCGTATTCTAGGGCGGAGCTAAGCAACTCGGCCGATCGGACCGGGATTTCCATATCACATCCAACTTCAACATCTGTACCATTCATAACTCATTCCGATAACTGGATTCTGCTGTTCCTGATATTACTTCGCCATTGATACCGTATCTCCAGATTGTCTCAGTTGGTCTAGTCGTGCACGTCCACGAGAACCTCACTTAACACGCAATATCCCGATCGGACCGTGACATTCGCCATTCCATTAATATCCGGGACCAGGCGCAATAACGGTATTTAGCTTATCCTTTCACACTACAACAGTCCGTTGTCAAAAGCCTTTTCATCGTATACGAAATCAGCCTGTCCCACCCATCAACTGTCCTATCTTGATGGGTGCTCCCATCGCCACAAATCAACGGGCCTGTGTGGTCCACCTTATTCTCAACTTTTTCCAGATCGCTTCACCACACACGGATCAAACGTTTTCGGCAACTTTCTGCTTCCTATAACGTGAAACGGAAGAAGACTACTGTTGGGCTTTGGGGCATATTGTCACACCGTTTTCCAAGCGGATTAGCTGCCGCGCACTATCGTGACAGATCGGTAATTGACCCTGATGGCAGCAATTCGTGCCAAGATGCCCGGCGCGACTAACATGCTCTGCGTTTGGCACATCCACAAAAATGGGCTTGCGATGTGCCGCAAGTACTTTTGTTCCATGGAGGCCGGTGTAAATTTTGACAAGGATTGGAGCAATTTCGTCTTGTCACCAGATGAGACAAAGCGAGATGGGTCTCTCTACGCCAGACGCATGATGTGCGGGCATGCGAGTACGTCTCCAGCACCTGGATGCCGCGCAAAGAGCGGTTTATCCATGCTTGGACAAACAAAATCCGTCATCTTGGAAATTTGGCAACATCGCGCGTGGAAGGGAAGCATAGTGCCTTTAAGAAGTGGGTCACGGCATCAACAGGTAATCTCACAGATGTGTATCATCGCTTGATTGCTGACAGGGGAGCGTCAGAATGCCATCATACGTCGACGGATTGCGCATGACCACGCAAACACGCTGCTCCAGCAGCACGGTATTATTTACGCGAACGTGCGGCGCAAGATTTCTCAAGACAAGACAAATGCATTATCCAACCAAAACTGAGAGGGATGAAAGACCGATGGAACGGCTACATATGGATGTGGATACTATTGAAGAAAAGAGTACCAAATGTGATATTTCCTGCTTATTGTGGATGAATTTTGACGTTATTACGCCCTGAAATCTTACCCACAATGAGCTGCGCAAGCCGCAGCACTTTCAAGACGATGCTGCGTCGTATCCACGAAAACCATGGGTCTGTCGTGTGCGCATCCCATCCGTGACATCCTGGCGACCACAGGCCAGCTTAACTTCACCGACCATTGGTAGTGTCTGCGCCCGCCAATACTGTGCCACGCGCCTCACAGATGGAGGATGTTCTGGCCAGTCTCCAAGCGTGCCATGGGCAGCTACCACCCCACCAATAGAAGATTCTTGAGGATCAGCTGATTACCTTGTCTCAGAGTGACGCTCAGGTCCCTGTGCAAGAACCAAACACGGTCTGCGGCCTCGGTCGTCCCAGGGAGCTAGTGGCCGCCGCAATGGCGGCAATTCGACGCGCAGAGACCCATCAGAGTTTGAATTCGTTCAACAGCAAATATTGCTAGGGGCCGTGCACAAACCGTTAACATAGGCTTAAGATTACTCGTGGGTTATTCAGAGTGCGGTGTGTGTGGTGTGTGTGTGCCTAGCAGGGGGGGGGTACCCAGTCACGCCCTTTTTATAACTTGAATGTTGTTTATAAATATCCACCATAACTTTGCTTAGCAAGAAATCTCATTTGCCACTTCACCGAAAACCATCCTGGAATTCCAGCAAGCCTATCCCGTCAGCGAACCAAGATTGGTGCATGAGATAAGCATTTACTAACGGTCAACTTGCGCGTCTGAATTGCATGGGGACAGGTAAGCTGACGCGTAAACACTTCGCGAGTGGACCTGACATGTGGGTCTCTCTCTCAAACCCGTCAACGTCGGCTCAGTCTCTTCTGACCAGATAAGTACAATTATCTCAAGCCGTCGCTAGCAACCTGTTGTGGGATTTGATGCCGAACTACGCAGCACAAAAGCCGGGAACCCACACCACTCAATCAGAGTACAGGTGACAGTTCACAAGACAACTTCAACAATAAAACTGTCACTGATATGTTACGGTGTAACATCTAAAATATGTACATGGTTGCAGCTTTACACGATGTTCTACAGACCTCGATCGAAAGATGCGACGGACACAATTGTGGGACATTTCACTTTTGAAAGGAGAGCTCAATACAAATATTTTGACCAAGATGCAACGGCATTGTGTAGCTATATACTGTATCAGAACTGATGAGCTCCAGTCACCTAGGGGCAGTTTCACTCGCACCTACGCAAACATCTCCACGCACCATTGTTTGAATGGAGTCCGCAGATCCTTAGATCAAAACAGCCGGATGAAGTTATCCAGCCGGAGTGTCATCTGAAAAAGTAGTAATCATTCCAGCCTTGACTTTGGCGCGAATGCGAATGTGGGGAGTTAGGAAGACATGGAATACACTTCTGGCGCTACTACTGACTATAGCTTTGACTTCAAATACGGAAGTGACGAGGTCTAGCCGCTCTCGAGTTTTTGACAACTCGGGTGACAAACGCTGAGGCTGCGACGGCGCTCTAAACCAAGTGCCGTACATTATTATATCATTGGAAGAAATCTGAGAATTCGGGATGCATGCAAATCCAAGAAGAGTTTGAGGTGGATAGGGACGGCCGAGTGTGTTCCCGTTTTGCGATGACAACGTGCGATGGGTGATAAAAATGTGCCGTGAAGACTTTCCATGAAAGAAAAGTCATGTAGTTGGGTTATCAAGGACGCGTATGAGGGGTGAGCTATCGCATACTTGCGCATCGATGTAAGGAGAGTCTGAGTCGTTAGCTGCGTCGTTCTGGCCAAGCTCGAGGTTCTCCTTTCATCTTCTGACCAAAACCATTTTTTACTCCAAACTTAGCGTCCGTTTTCGTTGGAATCAAAGTTTCCAAAACGTACCAACGGTGCTGTAAGATCCTGGTAAAATTCTGTGTGAACGAGGGCACTTAAACTCAGCAAAGGTAGTGGGCGGACTCGGTCGGAACGAGTGAGCGTTCTTCACACGTCTTCGACCACTGAAACAAAGCTTCGCCCGCTTTATCTTCAAGAGATCACCAGGGAGATCTGTGGAGAAAGAAGTTGCGCCAAAATTCCGGCAAAATTATTGCAACAGGATAGATACAAGAGTTCGGAAGGAAAAAAATCATAGATGGAGTGGGCAGAATAAGTGTCCAACGACCATACAATTTGTGTCGACGACTTTGGCTGTCCCATTCGACTCGAGTCCCAGAACACGTTTGTAGAGTGCTGAGCTTGTCCTTCTCTCGAAAAACACAACGGCAATTCTCTGCTGGACGTGGGCCTCTCAAGCTCAAAACTTCGCACCTTGCGTTTCCTTATCAGTTGGGAACGGTACATGTGTACAACTCACTTCTGTAATGAGAGCATCTTCTTGCTTTTTCCAAAATGTCCGTGAACTAAAAGCGCGGACTCACGGTTGAGTGTATCGTGGAAACGCGAATTCAGTTATCAAAGAGTACATTTTGAGCGCGTAATTTATTCGGAGCTTTAACGCAATTTTGCGTTGCATTAGCAATGCAATGCGGAAGTTATGGTGCCTGTGAGTACCGACCATTGCGTAGGAAAAGGTTTCGATACTTTCAGGCATCATAATTTCCCTTAATAACTCTATGTCGCTAAGTTTAAGTCAGCATCTGAAGCAAAGATATGTGTCTCAGGCAACATCTTACGAACTTTTCGCACCCATGAACACGGCCCCTGATGCTACGCAGTCGGGCAGGTCGCCTTGCCGGGTACTGTGAGAAGGGGGTCTAGAAGAGGCGAGATGTTTTACAGTACTGTATCTTACTACTATAATAGTACTGTACTGTTTTAAGCAATTTACTGTACTGTTTTAAGCAATTTACTGTACTATGTCATCTTCTGATAAAATTCAGGATTTGAGTCACCTTTTGCAATTTACTTTTTTTCCATACTACCGTATTCCATTGGTGATGACAAAAAAGCATGAGGAAGTAGTGATCGATGGCGACTCGACGGAAGACGAAGAGGAGGTTCGCATTATAACGCCAGAATCGCGTAAGCGTCGTCGCCACTCCTACATTATTACAGAAAATGACGAAGAAGAAAAAGATGATGACGATGAAGAAAAGGCTGACGAGCCCGAGAAGGAAACGGCGACAGCTTTATCTAATACACGACGTCAGCAGCAGCTGCTTTTGGCAGAAGATGGCGTCTTGTCACAGCCTATGAGGTTGCGTACGCCGAAGGCTGCGCGTAGCTCGCGCAGAATTCTGCAGCAGCTCTCGATATCGGCTGCTGTAGCTCGTGGAGACCGTGGACGGCGTCCGCAGGAAGCAGATGACGAGGATGATGATGTTTGCATCGTCCATCCCCCATCATCTAGCTCCAAGACAAGCATAGGCAGTAGTGGAAGTAAAAATCGACGCCCGCGGGTCCAGAACAGCGATCATGAACTTGTGCTTGAAGAGCAACAATTTTCGAAGAGGAAACAAGAAGATCAAGCTGATGAACCGTCGTCAGCTTCCCGACGTAGCTCAAGAATTCAGCATAAGCGCAAAGAAAAAGAGACACAGCAAGGTATTGGGCGCAGACTGGATTATCCGGCGCTGAATAACTGTCTGAACAATTTACAAAGCTTAGGTCCCCATTATAAAGGAGACGATGACGACGACGACGATAATGACTATGAGGATTCTGGATCGCAAGATACACAAGGATCACCACTCAAGAAGAGACGCTGGTCCGTGCCACGAATGGGAGAGCGGGATAACGATGAAAAAGTCTATGCGGACGATGGAGCGGATGTGGACGATTTTATCTGTGGAGATAACGAGATTGAGTACATGGACGATGACGAGGAAGGTGTTATTAGTGTTGAGTCGTCAGATGACGACATGGAAGATAACCCTGAAGAGCTGACAGCAATACTGGCAGCAGGACGCTCACGCGAAATTGGTGAATGGTTTACTATCTATTTGGAATATTTAGAGGAGTGTATAATTGATCCAGGATTTGAAAACAAAATGCATTCCAAACGACTGAAGCCAAAGCATCAGCTTTATTGCCAGGCTATTAATCATGTAAGTTTGTTTGACCAGGTACGCTATCAATCACAGTTCACCTGACTTTTGTTTGGCGTTAATGTACAGATTGAACGCAAACTCTGCTCCTGCCGAGAAGCCGTTCGATCAGGTATTGCATGGCCCGAAGAAATGCTGGATGCGTTGAAGTGCGCTTCAGTATTCCGCTCAAGTCATGTTTCTGCTGAACAGGATTGTGATGCTTGCAACCGTCGCCAGCATGTTGCTACCTACCATGTAGAATTTGCCGGCGTAGCTTGTGATGCAACGAAGCTATACGGACAGAACTGGATGCGCCAGTAAGTTTGTGCTTGCTTTTCTGTTTCTCTGATTGATTATGATTATGCTAGATTGCTAAGTAATATGTTGTCCGATGACTAGCTTAAAAAAAGCACTTCAGGAAGCAGCTTCTGTCCAAATAGCCTTTGAAATGGGCAGCGTCTGTCATGCAGTACGATCTTTCCTCCTCTTTTGGTATGTGGGAATGTATTGGGAAACTAATGGTGTCCGTATATGCATCTCAACTTACATGTATGTAGCGCACGTTAACATATTGGCAGTTGCTGCACGCTAAACGGTTCTGGTGCATTTTGGTTGACGCTAAGCTTAAGGAATGTGCAGATGATACGGGGCGTATTGCAGAAGAATACCGCAGCGATTTCTTTACGAAGGAATTTGGTCGTTATAAAAAGTTGGTGAGCCTAGTGGAAATATTTGCCGAAGATTCGAAACGAATCACCGCATGTGTGCCAAACGTATGGAGGAAAATTTCTCCTCGCAACGTGACGAGCGATTTTCTTCCGCTTCCAGCAAAAACTTCACCGTTCACGGCTTCAAAGGCTCGTCGAGGCACGCTAGACGCATTTGTAGCTGAAAGTGAAGAAGAGGGTTCAGCGGATGAAGAAGCGATAATGGAAGAGATGGAACAGTCGGCTGCAGTCAAAGTAAATGACGATAAACAGAACATTGATATCGATGAGAAGAAAAAATACACTGCGCAGTCTAGGATAGAAGAGAAACAAGAGACGAAGGATCTGGTGAAGACTGACAAAGAGAAAGACATTGACGATCTTATGTGCTTGGTATGTGACGCAAGCCCTCGCAACGCAGGGGTTGTGCACGGTCTCTATCTCCACGTTTATTGTTGCTACGCCTGTGCGAAGCGCCAACTCCGTGCAAAAAGTGGTTGTTTGGTGTGCAACCGACCCATCGACCGGGTGCTGCGATTACTTCCACTCACGTTAGACGCTCGAAACGCAATTCGGAATCAGCAAAAGTCCTAGGCAGCAGCAAAAATGAATGTGTACCTCAGAGTTTCGATGCCTAGCTTATTATTTGTTATGTACTGGCTGGTTGTACGATATCAGCTCACGGTGCTTTGTTGTAGTCGAAAATGTAAAGCACTTGATTGCATCCCGCAAACGGCAGGAAAGCGCTCTGAACTGACGGATGTTTCTCTAAAAGATATTTCACGAATGTCTCGTACGTGTCGACAGGTGTACCATCACAACACCGGCGATCTGGAAAGACCCGGCTCATCACGCAACAAGGCACAACGGCAAATGGCTTCCTCAGTGTCAGGGCAGCGTCGACAATAGCCTCAGTGGCCTCATCTGGATGCATTCCAACAAGTACAGAGCAGTTCGCAAACAACTCTTTGTTCAGCTTCAACGATTCGTCGTCCAGACACTGCAACAATTGAGGACTCATTTTCCGACCATGAGCAGCATGAGCTTTGGCAACAAGTTTCCGGTTGTATTTGCCAAGTTTCATTGGTCTCTGTGGTCCGTTAAAGAATGAAACAAAAGAAGGTAAGCTATGACGCAGTGAGTCATATCTGGAAAGTTATCTCAACGTACCGGGTCGATTAAAGTCGTCCGAATACCTCGTTGAATCCAGAGCTGAACAGGAATATCACCTTTCCCACCAGCGACATCGACGACGCCAGTCCCGCTAGCTAAGAGCTCTTCACCTAAAGAGTCGACGAGCCAGTCGCAGAAGATGCGGCTACGCTGCGCCTTGTCAATCTTGGAATGAGGATTGCCGCTATCACCGGTAAGATGTGCAGCTTTCGCGCGCTTTTCGAGACGTTTCGCGATCCAGCGACGTCGATTCTCCATAAAATCTTCAGGTTTTCCATGCCAAAAGTGACATTGGTCTCCTCGCAAACAATTCGCACCGCCAGACGATGAAAAGTAGTATTTGCAGGCATTAAAACCATCCAAAAGCACCATATTGGTATACTTGTTGGCCGCTCCCGCTTTCGAAGAAGGTGGTAACAACCATGACCCTTTTACCACCGCAGCGTCAGTGGATGGCGCGATACCAGAGGCTGTGTAGCTAAATATGATCCCTGCGTGGTGCAAACTCCAGAGTTCATCTACTTGAATTGAGTGCAGATCGACAAGCCAGCTGTTAAAGTATCCTGTTTCAGAATGTTTACGTTGCAATACACCGCTCGCCGTGACCATGTCACCAAGATGCACATCCCAGTTAATTTGGCGGATCGTGGCAACGTCCAGTACGCCCTCCTGCGCGCGCATCATGATCTCGAGCAGCTCTAGCACCCGTGCATTCAGTACACAGTTGGCATTGTTAGATACAAAGTGGCTCACAGTTTTTTAAGTTGTTGTTAAGTACCTCCATCCTGAAGCTGGATGTCGCCAAAAACGAGGGTTTTTCTACAGTAGCCGAAGAAGAGAAACGTGAAAGCAATATGTAGGTCATTAGCAACAGTAGAATAAACAAACACGTACGATAAGTTGCGTTTGCGGACGAAGCGACCTTGTACTGAAATGTTGGATACTTCGTGATTGCCATCAAAATGCCGAAGGTCATCTATTGTCTTGATGGTCATTTTTAATCCCACCTATTTTTGTATCACTAAATCAGAGATACAGATATCGATATAAAGTTCAGCAAAAACATGTCTTTCATAGTTGTGGTCTGTATGTTTGATAAAAAACAGGCACATAGAATGCGTACCCGCGACAGTTTGGTCTACCAGTATACAAATCCTTTGATTACTACCGTAGGCCACCAGAAGAAATTCAGCTTGTCATACCTTGTTCTGCATCATTGGGGTCATTGAACCTCCAGGCGCAAAAGACCCTCAGCTTCTCTCCATCTGTAGTAGATCAAGTAATCTCATCTGTGCCCTCCGTGGCTTCAGCGCATGCGTTGGACGAGAAGCACTAACTATCGCTAAAATCGTCACCATTCCTTATTGATTTCGGATTTGACTCCCCCAGCATGATGCAGACGCAGCCGCTGCCCACGTGTAATGAATATGATCCTTTGGATGCGCATCTAGATGAGCTGGAGGAGCCAGGTTCTTACTTTCTGCAAGGTAGCGATGGTCTCTTTAAATTTGTTGACGTCGCATTTTTCTCTAACTTGTTTACTGGATTTGTCAGATTTTATCATGACTTCATGTGCTACGCAGAGCGACACCCCGCTCAGTAACTCGAATGGTTACACGTCTGAAGAATCCGACTACTCGGTTGTTACCCCAACGGATAAGCAGTACGACAAGGACGTATCATTTCTGCCGATCATTAACACCAGCGAGCTAGTGGACGTTATTGGAGACTTGCGCATAGAAGACTTGACAGCGGTAGACTCTATAACTGCCAAGGGGAACCATTTTGCTGGTAAAATCGCTAAGGGGAAGGTGCGTCTTAGCGGTTTGATGTTGTTGCCCACAGACGTCTTAAATGCTTGCTCGGTTCATGTGAAACATGTGCGTTTCGTAGACTTCCAAGTACCGCGGAGTGACTCAAACCAGCAAGACCTCATGGGGTGCAAAGTACAGCGCCAAACGCATTACAAACACATGCAAAACGCCAGAAGAAGCTGCTCACGCTTATGATGAGTACCTGAAGACCCATTACCCGCAGAAATATGCCAAGTTTGCCAATTTTTGCTTTAAGTGTGATAAGTTTGTGAATCCCCTTGGACTGCCACAGTTTCAGAGCGAGTGCACGTGCCCTACGAGCTCCCCGGTAGATCCGTCTGTGTCGGAATTAGATTCGGTGTCGCCAAAGAAAGAAATTTTTAACAGTCAAGAGATGACGACCCCTACATCTACGCCGTCGTTAGCACCGCCGATGGCGCCGTCTCCAGCTGGCGGCCCTTCAACTTTGAACACGACTGGAGCATCTAACCAGAACATATGCCCAAATCCGGTACACGAGGAAAATACGATACAGCTTAGCCGTCGTTCTAGCAATATGTCAGTAAGCTCACTCAAGTTCAGTTTTTCGGAAGACACGGAACGATTCTTCGCTGAGTCGTTCAATGAGGTGTCCAACATGTCATCGGACCACTGTGGAGCTGCTTTGTCGGACGCAGAGCAGCAACAACAGGAACAAACTCGTGACAGTTTGTCTATGACGGTAATCAGTTCGGCTGGAGATTCATTCACTCAGGAAGACAACCTTGATCGAATCATTAAAGACATTCACCGTCCTTCCTTATCGCTTTCGGTAATGAAAGAAAATATAGTTGAAGAAAGTGTGGCATATGGCAGTGTGAGCAGCTTTGCGGCTACCGGATGCAGCAGCAAAAGCGAAAAGACAAGCCAACTTGACGATTTTAGCACGACTCAGATAGAGCCTCCGACATCAAACTTGTTGAACTTTGGTAATGACCTGGATGAATTGACTGAATATTTTCTGTCCGAGAATGACGCTGTGGCTGCTATGCAACGCGAGATGCATTCTAACCTTGCTTACGTTCAGCATAATCCCACCCTTAATGGAGCACAAGTTCCCCAGTTCAGGAAGATTCACAGTCTTGATTTCGATTCTGACAACGCCGTCACCAGCAGTTCTCGTAATGGTATCGAAATGAGCGGCATAAAGCTCGAGAACACACAAATGACAAGGTCTTCCATGACAGAATCTTTGAACGTCCGCTCAAATCTGGCTGTTCCATTGGGCTCGCCACAACCGGCCATTATCGATATTCAAACGCAGTTTCTAGAGAAGTATTGGCGCAACGATCGCAAGAACATTCAATGCTTTCCGTATTGCCCAGAACACGGTGACTATTACCGCGTGCGCATCGAAAACCTTCAGCACCGATGCAAGGGTGTCTGCCATGCCCCAGTGAAAGCTCGTATTTCTATTCCTTCACCGGCGGGTGCTTCTGTAGCTCAGACAGGACTGCTAGTGCTGGCTCGCTGCAACAGTACGTTTTCTCGAAACATGGCATTGATGGAGCAGCAGATTTGGAGTCTTAATGAGATAAAGTTGTTGCAAAGCGTTAGCGCCATCGGTACTATTGAGCATTTTGCCCCCCTTGGCAGTAATTTGGAAGGTGTGCAATTTGACGTGACTTTCTACCCGGATGTGTGGAAGTTCGAGTTTGATCTGCCTAAAAAGCGGCGCCACGTGCAAGCGTCGAGCTTGATTGCTACGTCTCAAGGGCCCGACTGTGATTCTGCCGGCGATTCATTGGCAGCAGAGTTTTTGTACTTCTTTGAGATTGACGTGTTCTACTCGCGTGAGAAGACGACGTTTGAGCGACTAGGTCATGTGGAGTCGATTAACTTTCAGATAGGTAACACTCGGACGCTCTTGCGGCAACGCAACAAGATGGTTGGAGAAGGACCATCAACACTTGCGGGTCCGCACGATGGCGACAGGCTTGAAAATACCGATGAACTTCCCGAGAAGAAGAAGGTGAAGGTGTATTTGGGTCAGCGTGAAATGTTATCTGGCACAACGTTGAGTGATGATGGCACTCTCAGTGGTCGTGGATTAGCTAAAAGCAGACTGTCGATAGGCTACATCACGGGTGACGGTATTTCATCATCGTCCAAACAAAACATGCTGAACGATAAGACCAAGCACATTGATGTTGATGGATTCTTCAGAACTGACTCAAAAGACTCCTTATTTAATCGCGAGGTGGACACGTCGGATCTGCCTGATGTTAAGTCTGACGTGTGGAAGGATGTGGACGACGATATGCAAGAGGCTACGTCCAATGACTATCGCTCTTACCTCTCCCCAAAACAAATGACTGGCTACGTCCAGTCAATGAAGTCGCCGATAGCATCTGCTGCTCCTGTTAAGCCCAACACAGGACCTGCAGTTCCTAATACACCGACCACGATAGAATCGTACAGTCTATCAAAGCTGCTACAATACTCTTTAGAGTGCGTGGCGTTTTCCATGCTGTTTATTCCTGTTGGCTTTCTACTGTTGCTGGGAATTTTGGCGATACCGCCAGCCTCTTCTGGGATTGTCAGTACCCTCGATTCCTTGTCGGATATGGAGCTCTCTCGCGCAAACAGTTGCTGTATCTCCAGGGATCGGCGTTTTGTTTTAAAGCGCCTTCTTGAAGAAAAACCGAATGGTGGTCTGTTCCGCTATCACGTCAAAAGCGAAGTATGGAGACGATTGTTGTACTTCACTGGGGCGAAGCTTGTGGTCTCGATGGTGTCTTCGTTCCTAGCGCTTATGTTGACGCTATTTGTCGGACTTTTCTACCCAATTCGTCCAGTATCTGTTGCTATTGCAAACGCTGCCTGCCGTTGTGCGCTTTGGTCCCGAGAGTACACACGCGAGACGACAGGTAAGCCTTTAGCGAGCGTCGCGACATACGACAACTTAGTTGGACTTGTATAAACAGTGAGTGCTGCAGTACGTTGGTAATTTGATTGGAATGTGGAAAGCATATCTAAGCTTCTGCAAATTGTGGTGGTGCGCGTAGTGATGAAGGTCCACTTTTACTTGACCTTTTGAGGTCGTGGTGATCTATGTACTTCGAAGTAATTTATCATTCACTATTTCGTTTTTTCTGTATATGGACCCTTTCCTTATATGACTGCATGAGTAACATACTACAACAAAAACTGATCTCAATTAAAGTTTTTGCTACACGCCTCTCCTAATCCGAGAACGAAAACTTTCCTTTCTTCCCGAGAAATTTGTTAAAATGACCAAGTTGGACAGGTGTTTGCCAATCATTACTTAGAACGAAATTCCTCACCGCCCGTCACCATGTCGAACTGGCTGGCGAAATCGTCTATCGACATCTTGGCGGCATCATCGTCTTCATCATCAAAAACCCAGGTTGTTCCGGGCACATATTTCGATCCCTCTGCTTCCGAGCCTGGAGGCCCTTTCGTCCCCTTTGCATAAAGTGGTCCAGCGCTATACACACAACTCATTAGCTTACTAGCAAAGAAAATTACAGCCAATCCAATCGTACCCAGGCAGTGCATCAGCAATACCAGCGGTCATGCAGCTCTCTCCAATATCTGGATATAGCAGTGCCGGGTCTTGTTGACTTGACGGCGTGACGAGCAATTGATAGTGTCGAGGGTGATTGGGCCGAGACAGGAAGGCGGAGGAGTTGCGGGTGAGGTGGGAGCGTTTGCAGGTCGTGAAGTGAGGGATGAAGAACGGGACTGGGTCCAGGTAGCGTGAAATAGGTTGCTAAACTGTATCGACGAGTGAGTGGTACAGTGCGAGATGTTTACCCTTCTGACTGTCACATGGAGATAGGGGAAGCTGATACGGTAGATGTCGATCGTCTGCGTCTCGTTCCGTGCTTGGTATCGTAATATTTAACAATGTTGTTAAGGAGGTTTCGCGCAAGGTAGGTCGTATCACCTGCCTTTTTGAAAAAGCTATGCTTCAAGAGCGCCGATGTACCAGGACTAGAATCATGGAAAGCAGTTAGCTGCAGGCAACACCGACACGCAACCATAATATGGTTAACGTACCGCTTGGATGGATCTTTCTGCAAACATAGCTTGACCACGTCTTTAAAGTGTCGTCCAAATTGGTGGCCACTACCATCATCCTGTAATATCATCGCATGGACATCAATCGTCTTTCATAGACTCCGATTGATCCACTAAGGTTTATCAGACGTCAAAACGTACATCATATGTGCGAAGCGATGGCGGATCTTCTTGCAGAGTAAGCAGTAGCACTTTCATTGGTTGAAAGCGCGCATAAGGTGCGTAACCTTTAGCAAGCTCCAAGGCGGTAATCCCGAGTGACCAAATGTCGGCCTTGTAATCATAGCCGCGCACCTGTTCCATAACTTCGGGAGCCATCCAGCATGGCGTGCCGACGAATGTCTGGCGGTTTTTTCGACGGTCCCCACCCTCCATCATCCAGCCAGATACACCAAAATCAGCAATTACGACGTGGCCCTCGCTGTCGAGCAAAATGTTACCGGCCTTGATATCTCGGTGAATCTGTCCGTTCTCGTGAAAGTACTGTAGCCCCTTGAGCGTCTCATGAAGAATGACAGCTACAAAATCCTCTTTAAGTCCTTCACCCATCCCCTTCTTCTTCAGCAAATTCATTACGTGCAAACACGAGCCTTTATTCATGAGCTGTGTGACGAGCCACAGCTGGTCCTTGTGAACGAAGCTGCAAAAACATTTAAGAACGTTCGGATGGTTGGTCATCTTCATGGTCTGCACTTCAGCGCGGATGTCTTCGAAGCTCGTAGTGATCTTTTCGAGGTCCATAATCTTAATAGCCACGTCGATTTTCTTGGGTACGCAGTACGCCTTCCATACTTTAGCAAAGGCACCCTGACCAACTTGCTCAATAATTTGGTATTCAGACGCGACTGTAGGCCACTCTTCCGCCATAATTTATTGTGCGGCAAAGTGACGGAGATTACGATGCGGAGACACTGTTTCTCCACCAAACGAAGTCCGTGTGGTACACGTAGAGAAATATCCCCAAGTGGACCACACGGAAAGTATACGCAGTTTTTTTAGAAAAAAACTTCGTATGCTTTCCTAAAAATGTTGGCGCTAGAAAGTTGTGTGTTACCAAAGAAGGTGCTAAACGTGTGCAATTGAAGTTGTCTTCTATTGTCTCTTTGCTGATACTGCAATTAATACATTGTACATGTATAGCTTTTACTGAAATATCCATGGAACCGTAGCAAGAACCATCTTTCAGTCTTTCCAATACCAAGTACAAGTACGCGTTAGTGAATGTAGTCAAATCTAGTCGCATAAAAGTTACCTTCGTTACAAGAAAATGTACAGGCTCAAATTTATTACAATACAGAGGAGACGCGTGTATGTAATGAACGACGTAATGCCGTTACTTTTGAAGCCGGCCAAGATTCCACCGACGAGGACTAAGGATGTGTACGAAGTCCTGAAAAATGACGATGCATGAAAGATGTTTGGTATTTACTTCATAATATAATAATGAAGTAATCATTCCCTATTCCGCTTTTGCTTTTTATCTATCAGTTAAATGTTACCCCATGATGGCCTCGTTTTATGCATTGATATAAGCAATAATGTAATGAAACGGTGATATACGCTTATCCAAGCACGCGACACAATTGTTTGGCTTTGCTTCTAAATCTGCGAGGCAGCGATAATTAAACTGTGACAACATATATTTCTATTATATATGACGGGTGGGACGATTTGTGGAGCGATTGGGGAACGAGTTTTGCTCAACGACATTTGGAAATGAAACCCACAGTGTCCTACAAGAGCTGCTACAGTGAATGGCTAAGTTTTTTTTTAATCAAGATGACTCTGTGGGTGTCATCAAGTAGTAATATAAAGACTTAGCGCGCGTTTCAATCTGCACTATAATTAATATAGGTCTACTTCGAAGTATAATGCTGTCCTGTGACATAAATTTCGACTATAAATATTAGAGTATTTTGATTGGTTAGCCTTTTTTTCAGTGAGTCTGTAAGCACATAAAGAATACAGTTTAGTCGTTTTTACAACAGGACCACAAATTATGTTAGAAAGCCCTTTCCCTTCTACGAAATATCGTACAGTATGCCACGTAATTTCACCCCATTCGTCAGATCTCCCGATCCTATCACTCGTCACTTCGGTTTTTTGCAGCAAAACGTCAGAAGACTCGTAGATAATGAGAACTCCAACCGGCGTTCGACTGCGCATGGCGCTTAACCACCAGCGCAACCTCCGATACGTGTTGCTGATTGCGTGTGGTGTGCTACTGCTGGTCATGTATTTACTACACAAGGCGCCCACGCCCTACGCTTACGACAAGCTGTCGGATGAGGAAGATAGACGTTACAATTCACAGGCCATGATGGACCAGTGGCCAGGGAAATGTCAGATCAAGAACTTTGAGCAATTGCGTCGCATGTCTGTTGTCTACACGTGGGTTAATGGCAGTTTGCCCTGCTACCGTGAAATGCGAGTTAAAGCCGGCGGTAAAAAGGCTGTAGGGGGATCTCGCGACCGCGAGATCGGTGAACTCATGTACTCGATCCGTTCCCTCGAAAAATATATGCCGTGGCACACTGGACAGATTTATATCGTTACGCCCGGTCACATTCCGAACTGGATAGATATGAACAATCCACGAATCAAAATCGTGAATCAGGACGACCTGTTCCCCGACTACGCGAAGCAATTTTTGCCGACTTTCAACACGCACGTTATTGAGCAGTTTCTCTATTTAATTCCGGGTCTTTCCGACATTTTCATGCAAGTGAACGATGACTACTTGTTTACTAAACCTATTGCTCCGCATGAGTATTTTACTTGTGACGGAGGCATTCGACTACTACACGAAGCAGGGCTAATTTCGCACGCACCGCCTACTCCGAAAAAGGGAATCTGGATCTCATCCGTACTTAATACGCAGCAGGAAATGGATCTGCGTTGGGGTAAAAGAGATCGCCATTTTATTAAACACGCGCCATATATTTACTCGCGGCGAGCGTTTGAGCGCGTCCACCAAATCTTTGATCGTCCGCTGTATATGACACTCAAAAGCAAATTTCGTGGCAAGCCGGATATGAATGTGCCATTGCTACATCATTACTATATGCTCGCTCAAGGAAATGAAGAGCTTGGCATTCCTGTTTACTCGCCTCCGGAGGAAGAAATGACCGGATACAAACTGATATTAATGCGGAACAAGGACATTGCTAAGCTCAAGCAGATCTTCCAGCAGATTTTGGATGGAACTACACCATACAAAATTGTCGCGCTTAATGATGAATACACTGACATGAGCGTGGCCGACGTGGCCATCGAATTTTATAAAAAGCTCCTACCCGAGCCTAGTAGCTTTGAGCGGAAGCCGGAGTCGGAGCCCCACGCGATTACAGTTCGCAAACCTGGCACATGTGAAGTGGATCCGACAGTTTTGCCACCAGTCCCCCGAAGGGTTGAAGCCGCGCCAACATATCAGGTGATTGCTTACCGTGAGCGGCGCTGGGTGGCCTTCACCAACTCGTTACTGCGCGGTATGGGCTTTGGTCTCGGCGCTATTATAATGTACATCATTTATTTGCTTGTACTACGCCACAACAAAGTACATTTCCGATTAAGCGGCGTGGAGGACAAGGTGTAAGTAATGCAGAAGCGAAGCTTTTGAACCAAGCGGTAGGTTTAGTACAACACGAAGGCAAATGCCGCCAGCGGCATGTCAGAATAGACGTTGCAACCATATTAGTTTACGTGCTCTACTATTATGGTCTCTTGAAAAATAATCGAAATGGAATAGATTCATTAAAGAGTTTGCTTGATAGTTGTGACCGAAAACAACATGAGGTTAGCTACATATACATTGCTTAGGTTTGCTTTGCGGCATGAAGTCCCAAAGTTTTCTTGCTCGAAAACCGAAAAATGTAGACGGAAATCACAACCGCAATCACAAGACCAAAACCATAACCAACATTCAATGCTAAACTCCAGCCGAATGAAGGTGTCATCGCGGCAAAGACACGCTCATTAGGCGAGCGTAACCGAGTTAGCGACGGCGCAGGTGTCCATTCGGCTGGATCTTTCTCTACTCGTAATGACATGAAATCGCGGCTCGGCAGTTTAGAACTTCCGGGTCGTATGCGCACTCGTCACCATGCCAGTTGCTCACCACACTTAAGTGCTGACCTTCCGCCAACTCGAAGAATGCAGGCTCTGGCAGCAATTGAGAGTAAAAGCGAAGTAAAAGCTCCGCGGTTTTTGGATTCGAGTACTCATCATTCAGCGCTAGCAAAATCTCGGAACCCTTGTTCTCCAGCGCCATTTTGAATTGCGCGTTGAGGGATTCCTCTTGATTATCCGCCACGCGCACTAAGAGCCACTCGCCGCATTCGCTCAAGGGATTTAGCTCAATAGGGATACCTAGAGCCTTCGACCCTTCCTCTTGCATATAGATGTGGTGCAGCAGTGGCATATTGATATCTTCTGAGTGGCGCACTTGATGTGACAGCATGGCATCTAGCTCCTTACCAAACTTTTTATGGATTTCCTCAAACGCAAGACGACTGTAGACATATGGCGCGTGCTTTAGAAAGTTGTACACATGTTGACCTCCGTACGTCGTGTCAGTGAGCATGACGGTGTTGCGCACACCTGCTAACCACGTGTTTTCGTTTTTTGCCGGCACATGACGAATGTGATTAACCTCTGTAAGTATTCTCAATCCTCCTTCGCACGAAAAGAGGCGATCGGGCGTTACCGGTTTTATGAATAAATAGTCATCGTTCATGTGAATAAAAATATCCGTGAGTCCAGGGATCTTGTGCAAGTACTGCTCGATGACGTTAGTGTCAAAAGTGGGTAGCATAGTCTTTTCCTTCGGCAATATTTCGTCCTGATCCACGACTCGCACGCGTGGATTAGATAAATCCAGCCAGTCCGGAATTTGGCCCGGTGTGACGATGTAAATGGGACCCTCGAGCCACGGCACAAACTTGAGGAGCGAGCGCAGCGAATACTTGAGCTCTCCAATCTCCTTGTCCCACGAAGATCCACCAGGTGGCAACCCTGCACGCTCACGGCGCTTGTTGTAGCAGGTCTCGGTGCCGTTTACCCATGTGTAGACAATAGCGACGTGGCGCAGAGTGTCTAAGTTGGCAACTTCACAGCGAGATCCTTCCTTCGACGACGTCCCACTGATGAGCTCAACTAAGCGTGCCGGCGGGTCGGGTTCCTGGTCCATGTATAAAAGCGTCGCCACGGTCAGCGCAAAGCCCAGTAAGGCTAATACGCTTCGCATGGTCGATTCACGACTTTAAATCGGAGTAATAATTAATTAATTAGCAATGTGACTGACATAAAATACTTGCATTACTGTATACGCCAAAATTAATACAACATGGCAGCAAAGCCGCGAGTGTTGGTTCTTGGCGGCGTTGGTATGATCGGTCGCAACTTTGTCAAGTACCTGGTAGACAATGACTTGGTCTCTGCCGTGCGTGTGGCTGATAAAACGATGCCGGAGATATCCTACTTTAGGTATGAAACTTTTTACATCCCCGCATCTCTTTCTGTTAACTAACCCCTTCATCATATAGCGCCCCACACGTAGAAGCTTTTGCTGACGACCGCGTAAAGTTCGTACAGGTGGATCTAACTCGCGACGATCATGTTGATCGCGCATTTCACCCGGAGTTTGGTCCTTACGACTTCGTCTTTAATCTGGCGGGAGAATCTAAGTGCGGACTCTCAGAGTCCGTTTACGCCTCGAAATGCCGCGACTTATCGATAAAATGTGGTATGTTTAAAGATTAAAGCTATTTTTCATGAAGCTGCCGAATTGCAGGCTGTAGTTGTGTTTGAGGTTTTGACGATGTGAACTGGGAACTGGAAATTGATAGCTAAAAAAGCGCAGGAGGTGGGCGTAAAGCGCTATGTTGAAGTTTCCACGGCTTTTGTGTACAAGTCGCAGGTCAAACAGCCTGCCAATGAAGATGCTGATCTGCAACCATGGACTCTTCATGCTAAGTACAAACTTGAGGCTGAGGAGGAGATACGTCGTCTTCCAGACCTTAAAGTCGTATTTCTCCGCCTGGCAACGGTATGCTACAGGCAAAAAAATGTCACGCTGCTAACTGTAGATGACAATTTGTTATTGATTCTTGTGCGTTAGGTGTATGGGTCGGCAGACACGATGGGACTCATGCCTAGAATCGTCTGTGCCGCCTCGTATGTGTATTTTGATAAGCTTGAAAAAAGTATCGGTGAGATGACTGTTCGCGCTTTTATACGTAGATATGTGAAGCTGGAGGAGAAGATGAAGCTGCTGTGGGACGCAGAGATGCGTGTCAACACGGTGCGATTCTTTTTGCTGCTTTGGTGTATAATTTGAGACTTTGTGAGTGACCTATCCGCATTTCATGAATAGGTTCACGTGTTAGATGTGTGTCAAGCGTTGTGGCATGTCACGACTGCTGGAAACGATGGGGAAATCTACAATTTGGTCGACAAGAATGACACTAGTAAGCGCAGTCTGAATTGAACTCTTGTAACTGAGCTGATCGATCTAAGCGCTTTGCTTCACACAGACCAAGCAAAGGTGAACGCAATATTGGAAGAGATTTTTCACATCAAATCCGGCTTCATCGGCAAGCTGGTGTCTAATCTGGCCCGTGTTCGACTTGCTGATGTCGTGGATGATGCCAACGAAAAGCACATGCAGCCTTGGGCCGATCTTTGCGCGGTACTTCATGCGTAGATACCCCAACTATTAGACTGCGTTTTGGCTAATACTCGGCATGTTATTAGGAGCACGGTATTACCAACACGCCCTTGACACCTTATATCGACAAGGAATTGCTGCAGCACAATCATCTTTACGTGGACGGCTCCAAAATCGAGTCGACGGGCTTTTGTTACAAGTACCCGACGGTACGTGGGTAGTGCACAATTCAGTGTTATGCGCAAGATTCCTTAAGCTGTTGCATTGCGTCTTCATGTGGCAGTTGGAGACAAAGGAGGTGCGTGTGGTGCTGGAAGAGATGGTAAAGCAGAAAATTTTCCCGCCAGTATTGTCGTAAGCGTTGCTACCTCTCAAAGCGAGTCGATACCACCAAGCCGACATTTAAACACTGTGATGTCGAGTGCAATCGCTTCAACTCATTAGGCTATATTGGCTATGCTTGACATGTCAAGAACATCTTTCTTGTCATACGTTAAGCTACGAACAGACGACCGACCACCTGAGTTGCTGACGTTTGCCATCTGTTTCTGTACTCGGGTTGGAAAAATACATGTATACAAATTTCAAGATACTCGCTTAAAAATCATTGTATCAATAGAGCTCTTCGCCCCACACTTGCAAAGCGACGGTCGAGAGCCCGCTTCCCCTTCTCGCATTATCGTCTCGTACGTTTCTACGCTTTCCATTTGCACCTGTGCTGAAAAGCGCGTCGTGTGAGCGCTTTTTCCATATAATCTTGAAGTGATTCGAGCGGCAGAGCCGTCTCCAACCAAAATTTACTTATCGACGCCTTTACGTCAATTAAAGTTCAAGAATACGCACCACACATACAAGGGACCATGAACATGAGCGAGACATCTCCAGCCGAGGATCAGTTTGAGCTTCCGTATGAACAGCCGGCCAGTCTGACGTCGTCTACTAGCACAAGTCCCGCTGATGGAGAACCACGAGCTAGTAGCACGTCGAGTGACGTGGAACCGCTGGCCAATCATTCGATCAAAAAAATAAAGAGGAAGGAGCGTCTGCGTACGCAGTCAGAGAGTGCAGTGTGGACGAGAGCGTCATTGCGAATGCGGCCGTCCCCACCTGTTGTAGACATGGCAGCCACACCAGCTATTGATGCGGCTCCCAGTCTTGCTACACCAAGAGAAAAGGAAGACAATGAAAAAGTAAAGGTGCAAAATAGTGAAAGTGCGCCGCCACATTTAACAAGAGATGTGATCAATGGGCTGGACATGATGATGATGACAGGTGACAATGATGTCACTCATCGTCGACGTAGTCATGATAGCACCATGTCGACAACAGTCGAACTCGGTAGTCGAGAAGGAGTTATCAATATGTGGCGACAACAAGGACAGATTTCAGAGCGTGCGTCGGAGATCTTGGAAGATGCAAAGTTGACCATGAACGGAAAGGAGAAAAATATGAATGATGCATCATTACGGCGGTTGTCAAAAGCACCGGATTTGAGACAAGATACGCTTGGAGAAAATATCGTGTCCGAGACAGCGACGGGCGATACGAGTACCTTTACAGAACCGTTAGCTACGCTGAACAGCGTCGGCGATGTCATGCAGAGTATAAAGGACGAATCCGACGTGGTTCAAGTGGAGATGGAGGCACACGAAAATGAAGAAGGGCCGAAAATGATGCCAACGCAATCCTGTTCACTCACAGCGGAACAGGTAGAAGAGAGACCTACGTTAGATCTAGATAAAGAAATGGACACTAACTCTCCATCAGGGGTAGACGAGCGTGACCCCAGTTTTCGACCACAGTCGGGTACATTATACCACGAGGCGGTGAAGTGGGAAGGTGTGTTATCAAGACGAAGTGAATGGCTAAGGAGGTTAGAGCGGCACTTTTATGTATTAGAAGGAAAATTTTTGCGGCGGTTTGCCTCGAAAGAAGCATATCTTTCATCTCGGGATGAGCCACTTGTATCCCATCATATTCAACCACCCAGCGACCCACGTAAGCCTGTGCCAGGTAGTCCCGCAGCTAGTATGATCCGGCGTAATTCCAGCAGCCCAGCGTCTAGTGGTGTGAGTCATCTTTATGTGCTAGCCGGGGTCAAAGACTCGTCTAGCCGTGCAAACGGATTTACTTTCATTACGGAAGATAAAAAGACATTACAGGTGACAGCCCCCACGGCGGTAGAGAAAATTATTTGGATGCGACTTGGGCTCGAGGCTATTGTGGCCCTTCCTACGCTTCCTGTCGCCCCGCTTGATATGGAAGAATTCTATGCGATGTTAGTGGTTCTCTACACGGCCCACAGTGGAAAATGGCGCACAGAAGGTGACATGGCTGTGACGCTTCCTCCGCCATCGGAGCAAGTGTTTACGCGTTTCTTTCGGTTGTTAGATAAAGATGTTATATTCTGCTCAAATTATCCGCCGTCGGTACCATTTCACGGATCTTTTCGTGGTTACTCAGGTGTAGTGAGTTTCATGCATGAATTTGCACGTCATACGCTGTGGACCAACTTCAAAATCGGTGGCATGTCGGTGGATGGATCCATAGCCGTTGCATCAGGTAAAGAGGAGCTTGAAAATCGTCGTGACGCCCGCAAATTTATCCAGAATTGGGTACATAAATTCACATTCTATTCAGATGGACGGCTTGCGCGCTTTGAGATCAACGGTGACGTTGTCGCTGCTAGTGCTGTCTTTAAGGTTCCTGGAGCAGCAACGACTCTAAAACTTCCTCAAGAATTTAATGAGGTCGATGCTGAACACGGTCTGGAAGGAGTACTACTTGTTCGAGTTATGCAAGGTCATGGATTGAAAGCAGGGACTTCGGTTAAGCGGACGGTCAAGGATCCGAGCATTACTGTGCGGCTTCAGTACCGCGAGCAGTCTAAACCCAAGTATAATTCTCATACAACCGCTTCAGGTTCATCTTCGCTCGCTTTAGTGGGCTCCTCAGCACTTAAAATCAGTGGGGATTTC
>MIQA02024268.1:0-14546 GCA_001887855.2 Sclerospora graminicola
AGGATTACAAACATATCTGATCAGTCGCTAATCGTTCACGAAGACATGATCCTAGGGATGTGGTCACCCAAAGGGAAAGTACCTCGGCAGATTGGGTATGTCTCAGTGGGATCCCGAAGATATATTGAATGGTAAAATCTGGCTTATCAAGCCACCACAGACCTAATCAGTGACGAAGATCTGGTAGACGAAGATACCTAACATTTGGTTGAGAAGCCGGAATATGCAATTTCGACCAAGTTATTGACCAGGTGGAAGCGACAGGGGAAAGCCGGGTAAAAAAAGGTCCACCGATTTTTGAGTGTTATTAGACCCTGCTCACCGAAAGCGGCAGGTCCAGAGAGTGAAAATGATGGTGACGAGTTCAGAAACAACTCTGAGGAGAAAAGGAGAATGAACCTGCCGAAGTTGCTAAGGACGAAAGTGAACCCGAAGTAGATTACCAGTAGGATGATTCACAAGGGCGACCCAAGATAATGCCGAACCGGAGGAAGTAGATCCGGCAGATGAACTAGTTTATATACATGAAGGTGGTGATCAATATATTGAAGATATTGAGAAGCAGATGGCAGTTTTGCCGGAAGTATCACCCGATATACCAGAGGTCACCCTAGAGGATCTACAGGTCCGTGATCCCGAAGTGAACACTCCCGAGCAGATCGACCAACTAAAGAAGATCATTTGGAAAAGCATTTATTGATTGGGAAGGGTAATGCCCTACCCCCAGCTGCGTACGGAGCTGTTTGTGATATAGACGTTGGAAATGCGAGACCGATCGCTCAACGTTGTCGCAAAGTCGCGCTACAATACCGGGAAAAGTTATCCAATATGATCAAAGGCTTGTTAAGTACAAAAATCATCCGACCTTCAACATCCCAGTGGGCATCACTGATCGTGATTGTGATAAAAAAAGAACGGGGTCGATATTCGAGTTTGTATCGACTATAGAATGGTGAATCGCCTCACGAAGGTGATGGTCTATCTGATGCCCCTGATAAATGATTTACTTGAGGACCTAGATAAAGTTTTATGGTATTGTTCGCTAGACATGGGTAGTGGTATCTGAGTGGTTTCAATGACTGATTGTGCTCGAGAGATTGCGGCTTTCGTTACACCTTTCGGTCTTTTCGAATGGAACCGGATGCCGTTCGGTTTAAAGAACGCTCCACAGATCTATCCGAGATTGATTGACAATGCTCTCTATGGATATTTCCAGATCAGTGCCTGTTACCGATCTACATGATGTGTTTACGGAGGGTGGACCGGACAAAGATCAGAGACGATCAGTTTTGGGAAGGCGATCATATATAGACGACATCTTGGTTACGGCAACATCATGTGATATGCTATGTGATAAGGTCGAACGACTCCTCGACACTTGCGAACGTTGGAATTTATCGATCAGCGTAGTCAAGACTTCTGGGTTCAACCCAAGGTCGCTTACCTGGGATATAATGTGTCGATTCAGGGCTTGGAAGAAAATTCGAAGGACTTGGGTGCTCTCAGTAACCTTCCTTTTCCCCGATCACTGAAGGCTATGCAGTCTTTTCTCGGATCCTTGAATTGTTATAGCCGGTTTATCGAAGACTTATCGATATATGCTGCTATATTATACGAGTTGAAGGAAGTTGATTATCATGGACTACGAGAGCGTGATCGAGTGGGAAAGTCAATGAGTGAGACTGGTCGCGAAACCGAAATCAACGAATCGAATCTCAAGACTGGATCGCTGATCGATCGAACTGTGCCAGGTTCAGAAGGTCCTATGGAACGAGCTATGGTAGCTTTCAGTATGTTGAAGGCGAAGATGATTTCGACTCCGATACTGAAACAGTTCGATCCGGAGTAGATTCCCGTGGTGATTCTATACGCCAGTAAATGGGCAATTTCAGCCGCACTGGTCCAAGATCATGACGGGGTATATTGTCCAGTGAAGTTTACAAACCGGACATTGAAACCGAATGAGGTCAATAACGGCATAGTGGATAAAGAAGTGCTGGCACTACTACGCATATTGGATGCCTGTTATTCTATGCTGGTGACCAGATAGATCAAAGTATTTTATAGGCGATCTACTATGGCCTGGTTATTGTATTGAAACGGAATAGATGGAAGACTAGGGCGATGGGCAGCGCTGCTATCTCAGTGGACTTTTTGGGAATCATCAAATGCACCAAGGGTGAAGAAGCAATTCTCGGTACGCTAGCAGCCAGTATCACATCCCGATCAGAAGTCGACGATGCTCTGGTCGAGGTATCGGAAAAAACCGCGAGAGTCAATTATTATACCCCCACCGGTCGTCGGCGCGGATGAAGACTTGATCGTCGTCAGTTTCGACGGATCAGCGAGCGTAAAGAAATGCGTTGGGGCGTATAGTGCGTTGTTGTGGAAATTGCCGGAATGGACTATCATACCCCGGGCATCACAGTCAAAGAAGCCAAATACCGTGGTCTGCTGCTGGGTTTTGATCTCCTTCAAGAACAAAAGAGTGGAAGGGTTATCATATGTGGAGAATCAAATCTGGTGATCCGGCAGATCACCGGAGAAATCGATTGCAAGGCTCCGCGCTTGAAGTTGTTGAATGATCATGTTATGAAAGCTCTACGTGGATGGCCAAATCATAACCTCTTACACGTGAAACGTGACTGGAATAGGAGTAGCCACGACCTAGCCACGATGGCCATGCCTGATCAGACTGGATCGATGATTACCGATAAAGCACTGCTGGAGGAATTGGTCGAGATTAATAGGTTGCCCGAGATGATTCATTCGGAAGATAAACAGGAAGCAGCACAGGTCTCGATCATGACGAGGTCACGAGCCAGATCAAACACCCAGCAGGCCATTTTTTCGAGAACGTTTAACAGAAGAAATAGTGCAGGTGATGCGGATTGAAAGAATTCTCAAGGCACGAAACGAAGAAAAATGGATTGTTGATCTGAAGGCTTTTCTGAATGGAGACTTGGAGAAATTGAGCCAGAATGAGGCAAAGGATTGTGTTAACATCGCGCCCAGCTACGAGATTGACGAAAACGATTTGTTGTTTTACTATGCCCAAGCCGATCGGGCTGACGCAGACCTGGCCCGATCAGCGAGACTTGTGATTCCGGAGACCTTACATGCAGATATCTTGCATCATTATCACGTCAGTTTAGAGGGCGGTCATCAGAGTGTGGGTCGGACGTACCACAGGATTCGCAAACACTTTCACTGGAGAGGTCTATATCGAAGTGTCCAAAAGGTTTGTCCGAACGTGTACAGATTGCGAACCGGGAAGGGTATGCCGAATATTCGGGGTAGATCACCCGGGAACATCCCGGCGACTTACCCTTTCCAATGGATCGCATACCTCCTTGCCGAAATCGTTCAAAGGTAATACAGAACTGCTGATCTGGACTGATCTGTTCACAGGATTGGTGATCTCGAAAGCGGGATCTACCCGGACAGCCCAACAAGTCGCCTGCACTTCTGAGGAATGCGTCTTTAGGCGGTTTGGAGCAAGTGAGGTGATCAGACACGATCGGGAACCAGGTTTAATGACCGAAGTTTTTCAATCATTCAGTCAGATGCTTGTCAGAAATAAAGCGCGACCACGGTCTACCGTCCGCACCATACGCTAACAAGAGCTATTAAGATGTATGTCACGGATTCTGCTCAACAACATTGGGATGAGTATGCAGAGAGACTGGTATTTGCGGTAAGTTCTTCTTTCGATCGGATCAGGGGAGATACTACGTTTTGCTTGGCGTAATGTTGGGACCCCCGATCTACATTCGATCGGTGATTCCCGTCGGATGTACCCGAGGCCGAGATCGCGAAGCTCGTCGATGGCGTATGGGACTCCAGCGCCATTATCAACATGCGCGAGAACAAGTGAATGAACGGCTGCGGAAGGCGATTCAAGAGAGAGCTGATCGGAATAACGATCAAGCCGATTCGCATAATATCGAACCAGAATCAAGGGTCTGGCTTTACTTCAATCGTGTGAAAGAAGGATACACCCGGAAGTTAGCGCATTTGTGGCATTGACCATTACGTGTATCCGAAATGATCGGCGACCATGCTGCCCGGTTAATTACGACTGGTACCGATTACGGAGTTTTCCCGATCGTCCACTTGTCGAAGCTGAAGCTAGTCCGGGAATACCCCGACCGCCCAAAAATCAGGTTATCCTCTGATGATCAGCCAAGGTTTGACTTCGACGAGGCTCTCTTGCCCGAAGACAGTTGGGAAAGAATGTTTGATCAAAATGAATTTGAAGCTGAGAAGATTTTGGATACCCGATTGGGCAAGAGGACCCGATTTGGTTGAACCCATCGTGATTATTTGGTTCAGTGGAAAGGTTACGACAATCCAGCATGGGTAGATGAACGGGACCTCAACTGTGGAGCTTTACTAAGGGAGGTTTGAACGTGATCGGGTGAGACGAAGCCGGTTTGGAGTTATGCAAACTCACGAGGAAGTCAATCAGGAGTCGCAATAGTTTGGGTTGATATATTACGATGGATCAGCCAACGGTAATGGTCAAACAAGTTGAGATCAGGTTGATTGAGGTGGTTCAGAGTCAACGGACATGCATATACATATATCCACAAAAATTACATTCACGTGCGTATGAACGATTGACATACGAGAGGAGGATAACGCTGGAACCTGAATATGAAGTTTTGGATATGGAACATGAAGGTTATCAGAAAGTTGTCGTGATATATTAATTATTAAAAGAGAATGAAATGGAAATTGATTATCACGATAATCACGGGCCATACTTCACGCGCAGACGGGAGATCTTGAGCGCCGGATGATCCATGGGGCTCAGGCGGTATTGGCTTCGCCAAGGAACTTGACGATCGGCAAAGTCCAAAGCATCGCGTAACGTGCCGATCGGAGTCGGGTGTCCATGACCGGGATACCATTCCCCGCCGTCAGCCGTGATGCCTCGTGTTTCCAGGCAGATGCAGCACGGCGGGGAACAGGAAAACGTCCAAGTCGCACTCACCGAGCTGGATCTCATCCACCACAAAGTCATAGATCACGACCCAAGCAGCTCCAGCTTTTCTGCGTCGGCGCTTGCGAGCATGGAAGTAATGCTCAAGCCAAGCGTCCTTACGCATAGCCGAAGTGATTGGGAAGTGATGAGTTGCCTCCCATAGCGCCTGACCATGGTCCCGGTAAAACGAATCCAGGTGTCCCTTCAGAGCTCGGAACCAGGGACGATCAGGAAAGTCCAATCCGGGCATGGGCCTCCCAATCCGGGCATGGTCCTCGCGAGAACCTCCCAAGGCTTTGAATCGATCAAGAGCTCGATGGCCCTGGGTTTCAACACGTCAGGTTGCCAGTGTTCTTTCTTGGGCGTCGATGACCTGATGGGGAAAATCCACCTTGGCGGACGTGACCAACAGCGAGGAACGATTTTTCTCCTTATCAAAAGACAAAGAGGCGTTAGGTCCCACAGCTGATCAACACCCCAGGGTTGTCGGGTCGCCAACAGGGCCTTCGACGGTCGACCTTGCAGAACGACATACAGGTCCATAAATTTCTTCTTCGGATCATAGCTGTAGTCGTCTTGATGGATCGGTGATTTGTCCGCTGGGATGAAGACGCCAGTGATGTCGGCCGGTCTAGCAGTCGGCGTCGTACCGTCGGCCGGGGGACCACTAGAATCAGCCTGAACCGGTCGCTTGTCTTTCAAATCGTCCTCTTCATCGCCGTCTGAGTCAAGCAAAGCGACGGCCTGGGTCTGCGAGGCTGAGCCCGACGAGGCCGTCACCGAAACTCGACGATCAGCGCTACGTGATTTGGCCAGAGCAGTTCGCTTTCGTTCGTCCAAATCTGTTGACTCGTCATCAGAGTCAGCGATGAAGCGAGAGCGCTTTGCAGGAACCGTCTTCCTTTTCGATTGGCTTGCCCGTTTGCGCTTCGCCGAACCCAAGATCGACGAGACCGATCTCGAATCTGGTGGCGGACTAGACGGTGTGGACTCAGGAGCCGCTGCTTTGCTGATCACTGGTTGATCAGTATCCACGTTAATCGGCGGAGAAGAAGCGACTGAGAATGGGAGCGACGGCGGGCAGGACCCAAGAGACTTCTGAGACTGTGTGCCGGCTGGAACAAGAGAGATGACCAGCTCGGGGAGCCCACGCAAAGCCGTCCGAAGCGAATCAGCGTTCGGGTCAGTCCACCTATCCATTGTCTGGTGGGCGATCTTCTTCAAGTCGTCATGGCGTTGGGTCTAAGCGCGCTCATCAAGCTCCAGGGTTTCGAGCGTAACCCGAGCAAGATTAAGCTCGCGCCGGTGATCGTCAGCTTCCTTCTGATTTCGCTCAACCGTTTCCGGATGCTGGCACGGCCGATGCGCGAATCGGAAAATTGTTTTACCAAGAGTTGGACCTGTTCGTCCGTATGACGCATCTCGACCTCCAAACTCTCCACTTCCTCGGCGGTACGAATCTTGTTCCGGAGTAACTGATCATGGTCGCGACGGTGCTCATCGAGCAGTTGCAAATGACTCACCATCTCGACCATCGAATGCTTCATAGCCTCGATGCGCTCATCTGAAAGCAAGAATAGAAAAAGTTATATACATATTGTGGAAGAAGCAGATAGGTTGGACATACCTTGATCACGGACGGTGATAGATAGCGAGCGAATCATCGACTGCAGGGAAGCGACAGTATCGGAAGGTTTAGCTGAGACGCGCAAGGCAGCAAGATCAGCGGACAACTGATCTCGCTCGATTGTTAAACCTTGGACGCGAATCGTCATGTCCAGCAAATCATGGTCAAGCCTGTCGCGATCCAGTCGTAAGGTCGATATTTGGTGTGCCAGGTCTGTAGAATCGCGCTCCAGAAGATCTATGATGACCCGACGATAAAAAAACTCGGCACGAAGTGTCCGGTTAGACTCGCACAGGGAAATAAATTCTGGAATTGCGCTCTGGAGCCTCACTCGCAGTCGGCTCGTCTCCCCTAGCCTGAGCGGGCCCGTCCCCTCCACCAAACGAGCCAGTTGCTCCAACTAACCGACGGGGCGGCTCGGAGAGGGCCGAGGAGGGAAACTTAGAGGCGGGCGATAAGAAGTCAGGGCCGTCGTCGGAGAGATGAAGCTGGTCGTGGTCGTAGAGGCGGTGGTCGAGATCGGAGAAGTCGCAGGACTGGCCGAACTTGTCTCCAGAGGCGAGGCGCTGGTTGGAGAGGCAGCCGAGGGGGCAGGGAAGGAAAGAGGAGGCTGATACAAATCGGAAATGGCTGGCTGCTGAGTGGAAGATTCGGAAATGGATGAGTCGAACTGCAGTCGTTGCACGGCTGCAGTTTGGCTCAGGGGCGGCTGTGGTGATGCGATCTGACAAAAATGGAGAATAAGGTGGACCACACATGCTCGTTGATTGGCGACGCCGGACCATAGGACCCGAGATCATCTCCCTTCTTCGAGGTAAAACCCCGGAGGAAGCCTTGGATACGGTTTCCCGTTATTCAAGAGGACGTATGTCGATCCTCAGGTGCATTCCGCAATGTTACGGTCGCGACCTGTAACGCCCACAGCTAGTGCGAGCGTTGAAGTGGTAAAGGCGCGGATTTTGCCCTTTACTGGCGAAGGGGGTGAACCCCTTCGTAGATGGTTCGCAGAGGTGGAAGATGCCCTCTCTGCGCAAAAGATTGTGGACCCACGTTCACAAGCTTATTTCGCCAGCACATGGCTAGGCGGTCGCGCCAGGGCATGGGCGATGAGCCGCAGAGCCATTGATGGCTCTGCGTTCCTGACTTGTTAGGATTTAAAAGCTGAGCTGAAGCTCAACTTCGAAGCTCCAGTTGCCGCGAAGAGTTCATGGAACCCAAGTAGGGCAAGCTGAGCCTACATGTGTACGCTCAGAAAATACAATATTTGTTATGAAATATTGTATACGAGCCGGCCCCCTGCCATGCAGGTCACTGGCTTCATGAAGGGACTGAACGACGGTCCCATCAAGCAGAGCTTTACCGAATTCCACCAAAGACTCTGAGGGATGCTATAGATCAAAGCATCCGAGAGGAATTCAGCATGCGTTCAGCGTCAACGCATGCTGGGCTCAGTCGAAGGGCTCAACAGCCTTTCGACTTTAACATGCCGCCGGTGCAGCATGTTAATAACAATTTCTCGAAAAACGAAGTTCACACTTCGTCCCGCGACACTAAAAACCCGCACCAGAGCGCGGGCGGAGGAGGTCCAGAACCGATGGACCTATCGGTTGCAGTTGGCTTGACACCGAGGCAACCGAAAAGCAAGAATTTTCTTCGCTGCAATAGATGCGCGAAGATGAACCATAACGCCCATGAATGTATGGCGCCGCGGCCGGCGCCACGCAGTCAGCGAACAGGATAGTCCGCTGGTCGGCGACATCAACAGGGGCAACCCTCTGTTGATGAAAAAAACGGCAGCAACCGGTAGGGGCGGGGTGCCCCTACTGGACGGGTCATCTCACATGCCGAAATCGGGCGTGTGAGGATAATAGCCCCAGACAGGACTATGTCCTGTCAAAAGGTGCAGGATGAAAGGAAACCTCTCATCACCCTGGAAGTTTAGCCGCATGGAAACGATGTCCCCATGCGCGCTCTGTTTGACACAGGAGCGTCAAACAATTTCGTTAGAACTGGGGGGCTAACGTCGTTGAATTTCGTGGAGATTGAATCTCCACGAAGTATGTTGTCAGTCCGGTTAACAACAGGTGCAACCGTGACTATACCAAAGCGTGTGATTCGCTCTCGCTTCGAGTTAGACGAACTGTCGTTCGAGGACAAATACATCGTCCTCGATCTTGACGACAAGTTCGATGTTATCTTATTACCCATTAACGACCATAAGAAATCAAATGGTCGGGAAACGCGGCGGCGCTTTTAAGGGCGCTGCCGATACTGCTAAAGCAGCTCCCACCTCTGCATCACGTGCAGAGGTGTCAACATCGCATGCCGACGCAGCTAATGTAGCGCCGAAGAGTAAGAGTAAGCGGAGAGACCCATTGTCTCTCGTAGTAGGCGCTGCAGAAGCAGTGTCTTAAAGAGGGCGGGAAGATGTCGCTAATGCAACATCTTCCGCACCTTCACCTGCCGTAGGGCGGGTGGCTAAGAAGAGGCCCAATTCTGTCTTCGGAGAGTCATCTTACTCCGAAGAAGAGGGCGAGGACGTCACCGTCCTCGGCAATGAATCTAGCAAGCGTAAGCCCGCTAGAATTGCTTCGCCGTTAAGCGATGGCAAAGTGGAGTCTGACGCCGTCGATTACGACAGCGACAATTCCATCATACGGTGGTATGAGGAGCGTAAAGCTCCTTCTGGTCCTCGTCGCTCGCCTGGTCGTGACGACGACGACATTGAGGTGGCAGGTGGTGCTCCCCTGCCAAGAAACAACGCGCAGAAGCGGCTTACGCTGCTTCTGGTTCACCATGTTGTACGGAACGTCATGTTCCGTACAAAGTGGGGTTTTGGATCCACCATGGACGCTTGTGCCCGAAAGTGGGGGCACACTAAGCGCGATTGTCTATACCCGTTATTTGACATTAACGCGCTTGATGATTGCGAAGACCTTCGCAATAATAACTTTGATCGAAGTACCGACGATAGACGTCGGAACTTTATCGACCTTTTCTTTCAGGCTCGTTATTATACGAACCGGAAAGGGTCGCGTAAAAACAGGGACGATAAAGACGCCCTGACGCAAAGTTGGAATGCCTTTGTTGAAAACTACAACAAAGGTCCGACGAATACGTGAATAAAATTCACGTAAACCGCGAGCGCTTCTTAAGGCACTCACGCTCAGGTAAAATGGTTTTACCTGAATGAAAGAAGCAATCTCTTGCGGAGTTCCTTCTCATTTGGTTTGCCCATGTTGTCCCAAGGGAGCCTCTCGTCTTACCGAAAAGGAGCTACGAGGGTACCGAGGTTACTCGGTACCCGCTAGTGTTAAGGGCCTCATTGATGCCCTTAATGCATCAGCACCTAGTGCTGATGCTTTGCAGCCGTGTTGATGCTTTTTACGAGTTTGAGGAGAAGTATCCTTCTCAAACTCCTGCAGGAGGTCAGAGGCATCCGCCCTCAGCACCTCAATCGGTTCCCAAGAGTCAAACACTTGGAAATATCCCAACCAGCGTACCCGGTACTCGGTACGCTACGCCTTCTTTTAGGGAACCTAGCGCTTCAATAGCAAGCGCTCGAGAATTAAACGCTTATTTCCCTGATTATCAATCAGGGGCGGCTAAATTCCCTCGGCGTTTTGTTGCAGATCATGGTTAACAGCTCCGCAAGCTCCAGAGGCACTGTAACGGCCTGAGCGCCGATATGGCGCACACGATGAGGACGTATCGCTCTCATCGCGACGAGATTCGCGACATATTGAGCGCTCATCTCGCAATGCAGCAGAAGAATGATCTTCTGTTGGTCGAGATTGATCGACTAAAGTCGGAGATGGAAAATCTCCGGTCTTCTTACAATCGGTTGGAGACCGATAACAAGTCTCTCTTGGGAGACTTGAAGAAGCACGGCATTCGCCGTGGCGATGCGTCTTGTCCGAAGACGTAGACGATCGATACGACTTGAGTCTCCCAACGTAAAACGTTGGGTGAAGGCGCATAGCCGCGGGAATGTCTAGTGTATAGGCATTCCCCTTAACGCTTTGGACCTTGAAAGGTCCAATGAACTTAGGGAGCAACTTCCGTGTAGGGAAGTTGCTAATTGCATGTGTAGGCAAATTAGTTGTAGATAACATAACTAATTCACCTTTTTGAAAGGAGTTTGTGTTCTTCCTTCCATTCTATCTGCATTCTGCTTCTGCTTGTCAAAAGCAGAAGCAAGCGCATCTTTCACATAGCGTATTACAGCTTGGCGCTGTAATACGAATTCATCTACTGCTTTATTAGCAGTAGATGGGTTGTTTTCATTGTCTGTAGCCATTGCTGCAGACACATATTCCGCATAAGCAGCTTCAGTATCTGAAGCTGCTTGAGTTTCTACTGTGTTAACAGTAGAAGACTCGTCAGTCTCTTCGCAAGTTGCGGCTGCAACTTGCGCATCGACTCGCTCAAAATTTGAGCGGGTCCCTCCCCCACTTAGATTTGGCGTACCGCCAAGTAAAGCTGGGTTCGTGGATGCCTTAAGGCATTCACGTAGAACGGTGTATGCTTTGTAGAAGCATGCACCGAGTTATTTATTGCAAACTCGGTGAGTGGCAAATAGTCACTCCACTGCTCGAAGGCATGCGCGTATGAACGCAGCATGTCTCCGAGAACGCGGTTAACGCGTTCAGTTTGCCCATCCGTTTCCGGATGGTCCGCAGTTGACATCTTCAACTGCGTGCCTAATAACGAGAACGTTTCTTGCCAGAAACGTCCTGTGAATCTCGGATCTCGATCCGAGATTATGTTTTCCGGCATTCCGTGTAAACGGAATACCGTGTCAACGAATATCCGCGCCGTTTGCGCAGCGGTGACATTCGCTGACACTGCAGCAAGATGAACCATCTTGCTGAAGCGGTCTACAAAGACCACTATTCCTGTTTTCCGACTGTGATCAGCCGGAAGACCAAAGATAAAGTCCATGGAAATGGACTTCCAACACTCTGTCGGAACCGGCAGAGATTGGAGGGGAGCCTGCGCAGAGTGCGCAGGCTTGACGCGCTGGCATATCTCGCTAGCGCGTACGTACTTGGGTACCCATTTATACTGGTTACGCCAGTAGAAATCGCATGCGAGAGAAGCATACGTCTTCTCTCGACCTTGATGCCCCGAAATCGGTGCATCATGGTACTCAAACAAAATTTGATGTTTGAGATCATCGTCGTTTGGAACGATGATGCGACTAACATCATCTTGGTCTGTGCTATAAAGCAACAGACCATCGTGCAATCGATAACGATGCACGCAAGCGCGAAGGAACTCTGGAAGTTCCTCGCGCTTCCGATCAGATTGATTACTAAGGTAATCAATCAGCAGACGAGTTTCCTCGTCTGTTTCGTACGCTTGACGTACCCGTCGTACGAGTGACGACGACAGAGCAGTGCAACGTATTGCGTTTGCACTGGTTGCCTCCGTTACAGACGGTTTCGTCTCATAATCGGGGCGTCGTGATAGCGCATCCGCTATCACGTTCAACTTTCCCGGTTTGTATTCAACCGTGAACTTGTATTCGGCAAAGAATGACAGCCAACGTGCCATTCTTTGAGAGATGTGTGGTGAATTCACGGCCGTGCGTAACGACGCATGGTCCGTGTAAACCACAAACGGTCTATCTCCTAAGAGATAGATCCGAAACTTTGCCAGTGCATATTCATGGCAAGGAGTTCCTTGTCATGCACTGGATAGTTGCGCTCGGCTGGGCGCAACTGACGGGATTGGTAAAATATTACGCGATCACGATCATCGTGATCGCGCTGCATCAAGGCACAGCCGATGGCGAAATCGCTCGCGTCGCAAACGACGTGAAACGGTCGCTCGTTATCGGCTATCGCCAAGACGGGAGCTTCAGTCAAGCTACGCTTGACTGCATCAAATGCATCTTGGCACTGGGTATCCCAGTGCCATTCGACATCTTTCTTAAGTAATTGAGAAAGAGGTCGAATTAAACCGGCATAATTGCACGAATATTTGTGCAAGTATGTCGCCAACCCAAGGAACTTTCGAAGTTCCTTGACGTTGTTTGGCGTAGGCCATTCAACGATCACCCTGATCTTTTCCGGATCAGGGCGCACTCCGTTCTTGCATACAAAGCAGCCAAAAACGGGTATCTCAGGAGAACCAAAGGTGCACTTCTTCAAATTCGCATAGAGCTTATGCTTACGCACAAGCTCTAACACCTGCGTAGATGTTCTTTATGAACATCTACATCAGTCTTACCATGTTCAGCCTTACTATGGATGAACACGTCGTCAAAATAGCTCGGTGCGAATTCTCGCACCGGGCGCAATAGATGCGTGACGCATCTATTGAAAGTGGCAGGGGCATTTCGAAGCCCCTGCGGCATAACAAGCCACTCCCAAAGCATACCGCTTGGAGTGCTTACAGCCGTGAGAGGGATATCCTTCTCACGCATGAAAATTTAGTAGAAACCATCCCTCAAAACGAGAGCACTGAAAACGGTGCTCCCACTCATGCCATCAATGATGACATCTTTCCGCGGTATCGGCGTCTGCGCCGGTACCGTGGCTGCGTTCAGCTTATTAAAAGCATGAACGATTCTCCACCCACCAGTGGATTTCTTTACGCAAAAGGTGGGACTGGAGTGCGGTGAGGTAGACTCCCGCACATGTCCCGCCTTACGACGAGTTTCAAAGAACTCGTCGATCGCTTTGACTTGGTCACGCGGCAATGGCCATTGCCGCGTGACACAGTAATTCGTGCCTAGTTCCCTTATCCTTAGGGAGCTCACAAGGTACTTCTTCTGGGAATACGTCAGCGTATTCCCAAAGTACCTCGTAGTACGGAGAAGTCGCCTTAAGCGACTCCCAGCTCTGCGCTTCAAAGCGCTGAACTTTGGTCTTTTCATTGGGAACGGGTTCGTTCCCAATACCTTCTAATTGTAAAGTGGATATTCGTTCACGAATATCCACAACCTCATCAGATGCGACAATGACGCAGATCTGGTCGATCTGATCATTGCGCAAGTTCTTTACGAACTTCTTCCAGCTCAAGGCTCGAAGGGCCATCACCTCTGAACTTAAGTTCGGAGGGTTGTCAAGTGTGAGAGACTGGGTAGCTAATCCAGTCTCTGTCTGCGTCAAGACGTTGATCATCTCGACGGACACAGCTGCGAGATCAGACCCACTCGTCTGATCTGATGCACGGTGATCATCACTCGTGCACAAGGCATTCTCCTCATGGTGACCACTGTCTACCATGGTGCTCATGCACTCACGACTGCTCTCAGTCGTGAGTTCTTCATTTTCGACACGGAAGTTATTTACATCCGTGACGGTTTCATTGTTTTCACGGTGGGTGTTTCCCACCGTGTGTAACTTCTCTATACCACGACCGTCATCGGTCGTAGTAACTTCAACACGGGGGTGTTTTTCACCCGTGTTGCACACATTACTGACACGCAACGACTCCTTCGTTGCGTGGGTAAGTCCCTCTGGACTTTGATCAGCGGGTGTACCATCCGCTGATCTAGTCGGATCAGACCTGGTGGTGCCATCGCTACCCACCAGACTGTCGGACTCTGCGGTTGTATCATTATATACAGCCGGATTACTCACAGGGTGATCAGATCCTGTGAGACCACCGCAGTCGATCGACAGGTTAACCCAGTCGATCGTTGGTTGATGCTTGGACATCCAAGGGATGCTCAACAAGTGCCACCATTTGATTGGCCAACATGACATTTAATTATTGGCCAACCACCTTGAGTAGAGGGTGATGTAATGGGGTGCCATTACATAAGTGATATTTAAGTTTAAAAATCACAGTTCAATTTCAGACTTAATGGATGAAATGCGAATATTGAATTATAAGTTGTTATAATTCATCTTGAGAACAGATTCTGATACAATTATCGAATCTAACAAGTAATCTAATGATAAAGATATCATT
>MIQA02024269.1:0-49121 GCA_001887855.2 Sclerospora graminicola
CAAGGAACACGTAATGATAGAGGAAATAATCGTTCCGGCAGGAATAATCAGAGGCATACAACTCGTCAGCATGTCAACAATATGGACAGTCGCGATGAGGAACAGGAAACAGTTGTTTACGATCGTGTCACGATCAATGCCGTGAAGGTCCAACAGAAGGCCAAGAGAGAACCTATTACCTTAGAGTCAAGCAGCTCTAGTTTGGACGTGCCAGCGCAGAGTCGACTACTAGTTCGTAATGGTGTCATTGGAAACAAATCCGTCAAGATTTTAATCGACTCTGGCGCGTCAACAAACCTAATCAAACCCGGTTTGGCAACAAAAGTGCTAAGCGCACAAAAGGTGCAAGCACGTCGTTTTGATGGAACGTGGACATCGAGTCATCCCACAAAGAGAGTGGAAGATACCATTCGTATCGAAGGTATGGAGTTCCCAAAGATGCAGTTCACGGAATGGGACCTACCGGATACACATGACGTGATATTTGGTCAACCATGGTTCACCAAGTATAATCCGCAGATTGATTGGCGTACGCAACAGATTGAAGTTGCAGACAACACGAAGTTCGAAGACGTAGATGGTCCGACATTCCAAGAAAAGCTAAAAATTGGAGCCTATGATGAGATATATCACTTGAAAGTGACAAACGTTGAACAATCGGACATACCGCAGGAGTTGAAGCCTGTTCTGGACGAATACAAGGACGTATTTCCAGAACAACTCCCGAATGAAATGCCTCCAACGCGATCAGTTAACTTCGAGTTGCAAATGAAGCCTGATGCGGTTCCGAGCTCCCGTGCTCCCTTCCGTCTTTCGAAGGTCGAGCAGGACGCCCTGCAACAATTTGTAGAAGAGAATATACGGAAAGGATGGATTGAAGTATCCAATTCTCCCTGGGTCTCTAATATTTTTGGGATTCCAAAGAAAGATCCGACAACCGGAAAGTTCCCGAAACGCGCCGAATGGCTACGAAGCGGAAATTCGAAGATCCCCATTCGATGGGTGATTGACTACCGCTATGTCAATAGCATGTCAGTCGTGGCAAAAATTCCTTTGCCATTGATCGAAGAACTGTTCGACCGCATGGTTGGATGCAAGTATTTCTCGCTTCTCGATCTTGCACAAGGATATCATCAAATGGTAGTGTTACCATCAAGTCGACCGTATATGGCTTTCCGAAACCAAAAAGAAACGTATCAATGGTGTGTGGCACCCATGGGTTTATCGGGAATGCCTGGTGTCTGGTCACGTCTTATGCGAACGTTGTTCGATAAGCTAGGAACATTTGTTGTCGTGTATCTTGACGACATATGTATTTTCTCCCGTACAATGGAGAACCACGTTAGTCACGTTCGCGCGGTATGCGAAGTGTTGCGCAAGGAGAAACTTTACGCTCGACTCTCTAAATGTGCATTTGGTCGCACGGAAATCGCATTCTTGGGGCACATGGTTTCCGAAGATGGTCTGTGCGTCGACCCGAAGAAGACAGATGCTATCGCAACGTTCCAAGCTCCCAATCTGTCGCACGTATTTCATGACTGTACCGATGACTGCAATCAAGACTTCAATCTTTTGGATAGACACATGGTTAACTCTGCCCTCATTCAAAACATTCCGATGGATGTCTCCCATCTATTACTCGACGATGTGGAGTTGCGGGGGGAGAGTCGTCCGATAGGGGTCGCTCAGGAGCAAATCCACAACGCCGAGTTCCACGTTGTGCGCGCACATCTCAGTGACGAAGTGCGAAAAGCGATTCAGCAAGGATATCGCAAAGACGAGTTTTTTTAAAACATTTGGAGTACCAAACAGTCGAATGACAATTTCATAATCGACAAAGGTCTTATATACCTGAAACAAGATAATGCAATGCAACAAATATGCATTCCAGACATGCCGGAACTAAAGACAAAGATTTTATACGAGTTTCATGACGCAGCTACAGCAGCACATCCTGGAGTGCGCAGAACTTACATGAAGTTGAAGCAATGGTACTACTGGCCGAAGATACTTGAGACAGTACAAAAGTACGTCGAGACATGTGAAACATGTGCTCGATGGAAGTCAAACAGCCAGCGAAAGAAAGGATTAATGATTCCTATCCCCATTCCGGAGGAATGCTGGGAAGTAGTGTCAATGGACTTTTTTACTGGACTTCCCGTGTCGGAAGGGTATGACGCTATTTGCGTCATCGTAGACAAGTTGTCAAAAAGACCGATTTTTGCACCAACGCATACGACGGCAGATTCGAAAGACACCGCAAAGTTATTTTTCGACGCCGTAGTCCGTCATCACGGACTGCCGAAGGTTATTATCAGCGATAGAGATCCGAAGTTCACAGCAAACTTCTGGAAGTGTCTCATGAATATAATGGGTGTCAAACTAAGCATGACGACCGCTCATAGGGCGCAAGCAGATGGGCAAACAGAACGCCAAAACTTGGTTTTAGAAGACGCTTTACGCTGTCTGGTATCGTACAGTGGAGAAAATTGGGCCAAGCTACTTGGTACTGTAGAGTACGCGCATGCCACCTCAGTGAACGCGTCTACTAAGCTCACCCCGTTTGAGATCGATACCGGAAGAAAAGTATCCAATCTGATTTCTCATGAATACAGAGACTACGATGGTCTGGATCCACAACCCATCTCAGAGTTCGCTTCAAAGTTCGCCAAAGATCGTCAAGATCTAGTGCGTAAGGCACGAGAAAATCTAGAACAAGCCCAGGAAAGGCAAAAGAAGTATTACGATTCAAAAAGAACAAGCTTCACCTTTAACGTCGGTGACTTAGTTCTGCTGGATACCAAGAACCTACCACTCAAGACAGTTAACTCTCACACAGAGTTGAAGAAAGCGAAGCTCGCGGCCAAAAAAGTTGGACCGTTTGAGATAGTCAAAATGATTAACCCGAATGTAGCTAAATTGAAGCTACCGCGAAATATGAAGAAACTGCACTCATCTTTCAACGTCGACCTACTCTCACCATACAAGCCGAATGTCTCTGAGTTTGCGGGACGACCAATTCCGAAGGCATCACCAGTTATCCTAGAGTCGGACACAGGAGAAGAACTACACATCGTGGAAAAGTTGCTTCGTAGTCGTCAGCGCAGCCGCCAAAAAGAATGGCTAGTAAAATGGCATGGCCTCCCGGAGTGTGATAGTACTTGGGAGCGCGAGAAATCTATTCGCCACGTTTCGCATTGGCATCGACTAGTACAGGACTTTCGAGACCGCCAACGCGAAGTCAAGTCCGGGGAGATGTCAGGCCGCAGGGTACGTGCGACTTGATATCTCACGTACCCGGGCAACACAACCATTACATATTGGATAGTACCTCGAAGTAACAGGTTACATATTGGATAGTACCTGAAGTAACAGGTTACATATTGGATAGTACAGGAAGTAACGGGTTACACAACCTGACGTAATAGGATAACGTCCCCACGAAGCTTCTAGAAAGGATAGGCTTAGATGTAGCTAAGAGTAGCGAACTAAGGACCTAAAATGTCAGTTTTTAATTTACCAAGTTAAGCTCAAGCCCCACAATGCGTGCCGAAATTTTCGCTACTACTGCTCGGGTGTGTACGGCGATAGTAGTGTAGGGGATCCACGTGGTTTATTCCTACTAGCGACCGGCTAGTGTCTGCTAGGCGTGCTTGCAGGAGTAGTGTTTACTGACCAGTATACCGAGGAATGTCCGAGTTGAAGAGTAGTTCTTCTTAGACTTGCTTTGTTCCAAAGCCGCTTCGTAGTCTTCCGCCCAGACTATCTAGGCATCACGTTATCGACGTTCTCTTCTCTCTTCTCAAGAGAAATTCTTTTCGTATCGGCATTATTCATGGCTTTTGCCTGCCCTTTTTCCACGCGTGCCTCACAATCTTTGGCTAGGTTTTCTAGCTCGCTCTCTTCCCCAACCTCGAGCGCATGGATGACCTTACGGTTTGCGTCTTCTGTCGACGTCTCAATATTGCTGGCATGCCGGGTTGATGGAACCACCGTAATCAAACCTTGTATTTTTTTAGTCTCATCATTTTTGCCTAATATTAGGGCCTTTTCTGAATGTTTTGCAAGCGACCTCTTCTTCGGGTGACGCCAAATCATACAAGGTGACCCTAAAAGAAGACAAGCACATCAGATACGCTAGTCTGCTTCTTGGTTTACATCTCTATTGGCGACATTTTCCGGGGTTGGATCTCGTCGGACTGTGGTTGACCGGTCAAGGAGGATGCTAGCCGGTCGGAAGCCACCCGGGAACATGTGGAGCAGTTTATCAGTACGCTTAACGACCGGGAACCGGCAGACCCGTTCAGTTTACTACTTCTAAAAACAACCCCGGAGCTGGAATTAACCCTACAGACGTACCAAAGCAAAGAAACTAGCCAAGGCAGCCCTCGGAACAAAATAATTGGAGACTGGCACAGTGTACCGTTTTCGAACCTATCATAGATTTTACTGTATATTGGGGGTGGTCTATGATTTTGGGGGTGATTTTAAAGGCGCCCTTAGAGCATCGCCACCGGTAAGTCTTAACTTCAGGTTTTAATTGACGAGTTAAGACCCCGTGGCTGATCGTTAAACCTGTGTGAACGAATTTGTTCCACCGGCAAGGTTTTAACGTCAGTTTTATTTAAAATATCTGCCAATCATTTTTAGCTTACACCTGTAATTCCAAAAACGGGAATTACATAAACGCACTAGACCTCTTTAACGATGATGACTCTGACGACGGGTTAAATATGAATCATCCTCAGCACTCGAAAACAACTCGAAGCGAATTCGGCTTTTTCCTTGGTACTACCTCGGCAAGCTGTTAATAATGCACTCACAAAGCTAAAGACATCGATATCAGAGCCGTTGGCGCGTGAGCCAAAACTTGAGAAAACGCGACAAAACCGCTCATCAGACATCTCGAGCGGAAAATCACTGGTAAGTGCATCCAAATCTACTGCATCACCGCCTCCAGAAGCACGGTAGTTGTTAAAAGCGTCCTGTAGAATGGCTACCTCCTTGGCATTAAAATGCGTTTCGTTGGCTAAAATTTTCTGTTGAACTGCTGGATTGAATTCTTCCTGCGACTCTAGCAGCTGGGGATCCGCCGTTTCACACAAAATATCGGCAAATGGGGCCATCCAGTCTACAAGCGTATGGTATGCTTTAAGCTCTGAAACTATTTTGACAAACTCTTCGCAGCTCATTCGTACACGGCCTTGATCAAACCCTTCGTTCACAAGACGACGATACTCTGGTCGATCTAATACCTGTCGACCCTGCAGCGACACCAAAAAATTGCTAAGCCCTGTACTCTGCACTTTACCTGCGTGGTCCAAATCGCACATGTTAAAGATAAATTCAAGCCGGTCCTCCATCGTCCCGCAACGTAAAATTGCCACAGCACGTAGAAACTCATCCATATTGATATCAGAGCCTTGTCGATCCGATACGGCCTTCATAATGAAGGCATATCCGGGAATACACCAAGGATATCTCATCAAAACGAAGCGCGACTAATACAAATCTGCGACCCTGCCGTGTGCATAATGACACTATGACGATTGCCGTTTTCATCCGTAGTGCTGCTTTTGGACGACTCTACAAGGTTAGCTGACGTCGTTGCTGTTGTCTCTTTTACTGGAGACGTCGGCGGCCGTCCACTGGAGGGTCCTAATGACGTTGACGTTGCGTTCGCCGTGGAATCGTGCGAGCTTTCAGCCTCAGTCATTCGATTGCCTCCTGAGGTACCAGAATTTCCATGGTATAAATATTTTGAAGAGCATAGCCGCTTGAAAGCCGTCGAAAAATCCGCCAGCACTTCAGGTGGTAGCATGTTTTTCATCCTCTCGGATTCGCAAGATTATTCGTATACGCAAAAGAGAGTCCACTACTCTGCAGCAGTTGGTCATTTATACGCAAAAGAGAGTCCACTACTCTGCAGCAGTTGGTCAGCAGCTTGTGCTTCGAGCTGTCTCGAATTGTTTTGACCAATAAACCCGCTTGGTTGATTAAAACCACGGTTTTAAAATAAGTCCTATAGCACTAAATTTAAGACCTCGTGCGGTAACGACCAGGTTAAAACCTTGATTAAGACTTACCGGTGGCGATGCTCTTATATTGCAATCGGTGACTGTAACCACTCTCTTTAGGTACAGTATATATTATTACTAATTCATTGAACACTTCTACTCCGACCTACACCGAAGTCCGAGCATGGAATGGAACCTGGCACCTATACCACCACAGTACATAATACGGTAAGTTAGCAAATAAATTGGAGGTTTGGCGTCGCTAAAAAATGGAATGGTTTACCCGGAAGACTTTAGACACATCAGATGACGATCTTCAGCAAGACATGTACATAATCATGTTGTTTATATGTACGCTTTACGAGAAGTGGTTTGATCGCAGCGCAGTGTTTTGCGACCCCATGGCGAATAATGGAAGGTTGGTTTGGGTAGTGAAACATTTACTTTCAATAACGGTAGAGGGGTCATTTTCGGCGCAGAAATGCAGTAACCACGCGCTGAAACCCAAGTGAGCAACCACTTCAAGTTGGTCAGCGCATACTTGAGCGCTTTTGTCCATTCTTTGTAGTTATTTTTCAGGAAGAGAACTGAATGCCCGCCGATAGAATGCTTGGTAACCTTGTAGGGTAACCGAAAAGACTTGTCTCGAGCCCGGGCAAGCGCCATCAATTGACCAAGGCAGGTGATCCAGGCACTTAACCCCAAGTTGAAGTGAGATTCGACGAAATTCTGCTGATCCGAACCATGTCTATCAAAAAAACAGGAAGCGCAACATTAGTCATGTTAAGTAGTTAAAAAGTCATTCAATGTCACAACTTACAGGCAATACTCCATACGAAGATTGCTCGTTCTGATAATTTTCGAAAAGCTACCAAGCGGTACGATTTTAAAACTGGATTACGACGAGTTAAACAGCTTTAAGACACGACAAGAATTCCATGTCAAATTACAACATAAAACTTACTCCGAGAACTCCAGACCAACAATGTTCGCCAGTGTCTGCAATAGCAATGCACATTCGCCAAAAGCTGCGTTAATTTCGTTCCATTTCCACCGCCAATGACGCTGACTGGCCCATGCGAAACTTATTATAGTGCCAAACGTGCCGTCATTACCAATGACAAACATGTCCGTAAGGATGTTCAAATGCTTGGCCGACGCCACTTTGCGCTCCATTGCATCAATTTTTGCAATACCCGTGTCACGAATTTCCTGAAAACTAGCTTCTTGTAGCTGAAGAGCATTGAATTGTCCCCACAGTTTTGCTTCTTCGTGTATGAGAGCCACTTCGGCTTCATTCAACGATTTTTCCTGCTGAGCGATGGCTTCTCTCTCGCTCTCCATAAGCTTCAATTTTTCTTCCAAAGCATTAAGCTCATGCTCGTACTGCTCAGATCGCACAAAATTGATTACCGTTAAGACTAAGTATCGACGCTGCGGGAGGGATGAGATCATACACGTACAAAACGGATCTTATCTTCAATCTGCTTAATGTCGTCGTTATGGACATTTGAGCTCGTCGTCTTGTGAAGAAACCCCACAAAACAACGCTTTTCGTACCGAGCTCGCTCGGCACGTCTATAATAGAATGCTTAGTTTTTCGCTTTCAAATTCAAATAAATTTCAAGCAACTCACCTGTCGATTATTGTAACCATGTCATCCACACATTCTTTGCAAACCGGTGTCGAAACAGGCAGTCCCGCACTGCATCATATCGGACGCTTAGGATTAAACAGTATGAGCACAAAAATAATCCGTACGTACCAGTGTGCCTGTTGCGTTGTAAGGAGATAAACATGATGGCTGAGGTCTGCATAGGTCGGGACAGCAACTAAACTATCGTCCATCTCTGAATTCTCATCCCGACGGCTTGTATGGCCCACGTGAGCTTCAAAATACTCTCCAGCAGTAGTGTAACAATCTTTCATTTTCTGCTGCTGACGCAGCTGTCGTTGTTCTTGCTTCTGGCGACGTTGCGCTTGTTGCAGCCTCTGTTCCTGCTGGTGCTGTTGTTGTAGCGACAAATTATAGCGTGCACTGGCGTAAAGATTTTCGCCGAAGACTCCTGATTCATCCATCTCCGGCGACATCCCTGAACTCGCTGGCAACTTCTGCAACAATAACATACTCTGGGAAGCGCTAGCTGTCGGAAGAAGCACATAGGATTCGCCTAATACTGCGCAGATTCCAGCCATTAGCACATCAAAATGGATCTCAATTTCGTAAGCAGCACATGCGTATACATTTTACAGCCCTACAAGACGTACCTGGTGCGCTAAGCAGTTCACTCTCTAGCGACTGACGGCATTGCTGACACCGTTGCATTTTGTCTTTTGGAAAAAAGCTCTTTTTGTAATGAAATGATTGCACTATCTAGAATCGTAAACATTTCTAACTAGTGCAATCATTTCTGACATCAAAAGCACAGAGTATCTGTCATGATCTACTACAACAATCGCGTTCTGTGGCGTCTGCTTCTTGTCTCACATGGATCTTCAATTACTACGCTTGTCCACATTCAGTCGTGCTGCTATCGTCGCGGGTCTTTCGGCCGCAGTAGCTGCCCTTCAACTCGAGAAGCCAACGCTTTTGCCATCTGAAGTTCTTAACCAGTTATTGCTCTGTGCGTCGGCATTTCTCGCGGTTCTTATGGGTCTAAGACTTTATGCAGCTTTACATCAATGGCAAGCAGGCGTAGCTGACGTCAGTGCTATCGCAGACGCGGCCCGCACCCTTACAGCCACTGCTTGCGCCTTTTTGCATTTCTCTCGCAAAGGCGTTGCCGACCGCGCTCAGATCCGCAACAAGTGCCAATTTATCCGCGACGTCAAGCGGTACATTCTGTTGTATGTGACATTGGTTTTTCATGATTGCAATGAAAGTGACGCCCCGTTAGAACTACGTGCTTTGCTCACAGAGAAAGAGGCTGAAGAGTTCTCCAACACGGAGGTCTTAACACTGGGTGAGCACACGTGGAATCGAGAACGCAATGTGGTGGGATCGGCGAATAAGATGCGGGCGGCTATTGTTGAGCTATGGCTGCGTCGTACTATAAATCGGGCTAGAAGGAAAAGTTACGTGACAGTTGAGCAGGCTATGGAACTCAACAAGATCGTGTCGACTCTGCCAAAGATGTACACGAGGATCTTTAATCTGTGCAACGTGCCCATTGCTTTTAACTTGGCACAGTGTCTGCATGTGTGTGTTGTCGGGTACTTGTTGCTTACAGGAGCGTCGTTGGCCCCAGTACTGGGATTTATCTCACCACTTTATGTGGGAATTGCTGCTGTGTTGCTGTTTGCGCTGGAAAACGTGGCTTCCTCCATCGAGTGTCCGTTTGGGGGGGGTGCCAATGATGTGGATTTAGAAGCCCGCATATTGTGTATTCAAGACGAGCTCAAGGTAATTTTGCAAGCGCATTTTCACTCGGTCGGCCATGCAGACTCGTTCAAGGAACAGGACCGCATGGCGTCGTTATCATCACTTCTTTCGGTTGATGTTGAGTCGGTTAGTCGAGGTCGTGCGCGGCACGAATCGGTGTCGTCGTCATACTCATCAAAGGAGCGTCAGCCTCAGCTCGCTGTGCCGTCTTCAATCTCGGTCACTGATCGAGCTTTGTTGTTGTCTATCCAGCCTGATGCGTATGGTACATGTACGATCACTGAGGCCGACGATGATTTGACAAGCCCTCCATCAAAGCTTGAGTCGGATGATCACACGCATATATCGGTCTAATAGCGATGGGATTTTAGGGTAACACTAACTGGTGGGACTGATATCCTTCTCCTGCTCATTCTCTTTGATAAAGGTTTATCTACCAACCCTCTCTCAAGTTCTTCTCTTCCCAGTTGCGCCAGTTGCCTCATGATAGAGGTGCGTCAGGTGCTGTTACGCATCTATCAGACACATCAGGAGCCAACTAGTCAATGCAACTGATTCCTGTCCATTGGGATGGTCGGTATTTTAAAGAGAAGAATGGTTGCCGCGCTTGGACATCGTGCTGGACCGTGTGATGCGGCGTGTATTATAATTCCGGAGACGATTTATAAAAAAGACGCAACATTTCTAAAATGGGCACGGACCCACTTTTTTCCTCATAACTCTGCGACCACTACGAGTTTGGCAATGCTCTTCGAGTATGTTATGCGACTGACTGTTCTGTATCCCTCTGCTGTGCTAACAACCCCATTTTCTGCATTGGTGGCATAGCTCAGATACAAAAAAAACGCTTGTGGCACCCGGTCAAAATATACGGCCAGAGAGCAGCATACAAATTCCTATATTGCAATGGGTGTTAGGAATGTTGGCCAAACTATAGTGTGTCTTGTTTCCTTGCATCTTGATGACCTCGATGCATCGGCGCGGCATGGACTCGATCAGCGTCGTCAATGTTACTTGTTGTATGTTCTTCCACGCTTCGATGACTCCCATGGTCAGAGTTGCAACAGAATCGTACTGTTTACCGTTTTGGTACACCTCCCTATACATTATGGCCCACACGTTCTCGATCGGATTTAAATCCGGAGAACGAGCAGGCCAGTCCAGAACACTCATGCCGTGCTCAGCGAAGAACTCCACCGACGTCGAGGACGTATGGATGTACGCATTGTCCTGCTGATACAGAAAATCTATGCCGTAGTTGAGGTGTGCAAATGGAAGCAGGTACTCTGACATAGTGTAAACATAAAGCTCTGAGTTATGTTTCCCCACCAAAACGGCCAGCTCAGTCTTCCCAACAGCGCTAAACCCGCCCCAAACCATAACGAATCCTCCACCCATCTGACGACGGTTCGTCTGCCTAACGGCTGCACGCATGTCTCACCAGTAGTGCTGTAGGCCATCTGGCCCATCAAGGTTCCATTTTTTTTCGTCAGAAAAAATGATGGATCCCATTTATTGGGCAGAACCACCATCTTTTCCGACCAGGCAAGGCGATGCGCTTTATGCTCCGCGGAGAGCTGAAGCGTATTCTCCATTTTAGTGTACGATAGCACATGCGCTTTATGCTCCGCGGAGAGCTGAAGCGTATTCTCCATTTTAGTGTACGGTCCCAATTGGAGGACACGCCGCACAGTGCGCATCGACCACTGAAGCTTGAGCTGCGTTGCAGAGTACTCTGCGCCCGCTGTCGTGCGAACGAGAGCCGGAGCGCACGATCAGACAAATTGGCGGTCTGCCCGTGGCACGTTGGCGGTCGTGGCCGTTCAGAACACGTTGCACTGCGCCATGTGAGCGTTTCACAGCGCGTGCGATGGCGCGCACAGCGACGCCAGCCTCATGCATCCCCATGATCCGCCCACGCACTTCATCAGAGAGCGCTTTTCCTTTCCCCATTGCCAAAGGAATGGCGGCCAAATCCCATTCGCGTCATTTAATATCGCACAACATAACAGCAAACAAATAACAAACACTCCTGTATACTTGGAATTTGTATGCTGCTCTCTGGCCGTATATTTCGACCGGGTGCCAGAAGCTTTTTTTTGTATATGAACTATGCCACCAATGCAGAAAATGGGGTTGTTAGCACAGCAGAGGGATACAGAACAGTCAGTCGCATAACATACTCAAACACCATCGCCAAACTCGTAGTAGTCGCAGAGGTATGAGGAAAAAAGAGGGTGGTCGTATATTTTTGGCCGGCCAAAAATATACGACCACCCACTTTTTTCCTTCCAGCCGCTCCACGATCGTTATTTTCTGGCCACTGTGCATCACGCTTAATGCCGTTATCTCCACCCAAATCGTTAATAGTCATCTCCCCACCAAAGGGACCATAGTTTTTGACTGCTTCCTTGAACACGCTCCCATTTTCTGAGCTCTCGTTCGACTTGGGTGATACAATGTATGCGCATTACTGCATCTTTTCTTCTTCCATTGTATCAATTTTGTTCTCCAAACGTTCCTCATACTCGATCAGGTACGCCACGTCAATCTTTTCTTCCGTCATCATTCATTATGTAGCCACGAGAATGAACGAGAAAAATAATCCAATGTCTCCCTTTGACACAGGGGACTTCCACGGAAAATCGTACTTTTTAAAACGAAAATCTTAGTAAACTTCGAAAACTTAAAATTCCAATCTTAAGTCCCGCAACCTTGGGCTCATAAATTGTAGGAAAATGTAGTTATGCGTGCGTTAAGTCCTTAACCTTACCTGTAGCAATTAGATACCAGTTAGTGTGTCTAATGCCTCTTTGTAGTAAGTGTGCAGTCTCTATCGGTTAGTACAGTGACTGGCTATCAGGAAAATTCGTCCGCACTACTTCGATGTCTCGCGTGTTAGTGCGAGACGTGAGGGAGTCGCTTAGGTGTAGGAAAGGCTCGAAGTGTTGTTTACAAGACAAAAATGAAGTAAATATTCTGTAAGGATTAAGTGTAATTTTGGCTAAAATACTGCTTAACCTAAAACTCACAATATGCAAGAAACCACGATAATCTCTTTAACTGGAATTTCATGTCGGTTTTCAAATTCCAACACATATCCTAAGAAAGGGAAACATTAGTCTAACCCCCTTGAATTGATACATTGACCCCCATTTACAAAAAAGACGCAACAGTTTTAAAATACTTCGTAATGTCAGTAGCTGAGCCAAAGCATGCATGAAAAACGCTAAGTTTCTTATGTAGAGGGAAATACACTGCTAGCTCCCGTCGAGATATTTGAATCAGGGATGAAAGCAAAGCTACCTAGTGTTCAAAAAAGCGAATTTTAGTTGACTGCAGTCCTAGCGACGGGATTCAGAGACCTTGCTGTTATGACATTTTTTCTATATACCAGAAGATATTGTATAAATGTGAGGACGCGGGAGCTGGAGGGGTCGTTTCGTGATGAAACGTTCGTCGACGGGAGCTAACACTACATTTCACGCAATAAAAGAACTTTTTCAAACATATTTTGGCTCATACCAAATGTCTACTACCCAACTGCTGTAGGTTTCATACGTATCTACAACATTTTTTTATTTTCTTTCCGTATTTGTCTTCCCGTATGCTGAGATCTAGATAATATGGTAACGTCTAGGATCGTCAAGCTTAATCGCTTGTAATCCAGAGCTTGAGACTTCGTCGATTGCGTTTTCCATTGCTCTGCTCCACAACACCCTGACGTCGCCTTTAAATCTGCGTGGTCTTTAGAAATAGCTACATGGCTGTTTCGCGTTTCCTACTCCACCTTTACCTCTATCTCTTTCCTCCCATTACGAGCCACCTTTTATTCCTTTACTGTTTCTAGTTCGATGTGGCGGGACCCTAGCACTCCACGTTGCAGATTCTGCCACGTCATTTCAGGAACGCTTTTCGTACGACGCTATACCAATTACCGCTTTTTGGACCGTTGAAGGATGTGTAGAAACTGTTGATAGCACAAATTCACTAAGAGAGGGTGACAACGGATTGAAGTTCCCCGCCAAAACTTCGAGCGGTCGAGATATAAGTGAGCCTAGATATCTTGAGATAGCATGCACTGACCAGCCAAAATCGAATGTCTTGGTGCCTTATTTCATCCTGGCCCCAGTGGCTGATTAAGAATCAGGTTGGAATCATTGGATAGGGTTAAATGAATGGACTGGGCCAAACACGCCACAACTTATTGTTCGAACGTCCAGACCAAGGCGCCATCGCTGCGACAAATGCTCGTGAAGTGAAGTAACAATATGATACGACGCTGTTGTCGACGGGAAGGTCTATCCCTCCCACACTTAAATCTCTTTGATTGTGAAACAGCGTGGCTTTTCAATACTCAACATTGCTTACTGCGTCGACTTACTTGAGAAGCAAGCGCAGTACAATTGGTGAGCAAGAAAGGGCTCCAGACAGGGAGGTGTGGTAAAGCGGCAATGAAGTGCTCCCTTATTTTAGAAGGGGGCGTTTATAATCACCCCCAAAACCATAGACTCATCCCCAATATATAGTAGAACCCATATTAGTTACGAAAAAACGAACATAATACACAGCCATATGTTTTTGAGGAAGGATACAAAAGAATTATTACGCAAATAGATATTCATACTCGAGAAATTCCAATTTCTGGACTTAAAAACAGGTCATGGTTAAGTATTTACTTCAAGATCAGGATAGCTTCCGGCTCTACGCCCGGATTTGTGGTCTGTTGCTGCTTTTTCTGCCATTCAAGCTCTATCTGCTGTGACGGTTGTTGATATCCCTTTATCGTATTTTATGTGCGGCACCGAACGTTGTATTTGCAGTGATCTAAAAGGACCGACTACGCCAAGAGATCGTCGTGGAAATCGTTATTTAGTGGTTTTTGTGGATCATTTTCAAATTGCGTACGGGCGTTTCCCGCAAAATCGATGCAAAGAACAAATCTCTTGGAAAAACGCTTTAATAAAAACATTAATTTTGGGGAAAATGATGAAATCAAGGGATACAAGGTTCTTCTTCTCAAGGATAGGGTAGTTACAACTACAAGATATGCGTAGCAAGTGGAGACTTTGAGTGGGAAAGATAACAAGAAGCTGATGCGTGCGATTAAAAATGAGTGGAAACATGGAAGTACCTCACGAAAATAATGAAGATAATGCACATCCGAAGGAGAAAGCAGATACAGAATCAAAAAGCAGACCAACACTGGAAAGCGTTCTCAACAGTTATTGAAATAAATAACATGAAGGTTATTTTGATATTGGCTATCGTATGGAATGTGCCAACGAGGAACGGCGATGTACCAAGTGCCTATGCTAAGGCAACCACTGAGAAAGGGTATGGTATTTACCTGCAAGTACTACAAGGCATGGAGATAGCACCTGGTGCGTTGGGAAAACTGAAGGTGGCGAGCTCAAAGGAGCTAATCTTGAGATTGAAACGAAATCTCTATGGTTTGAAACAGGCCGGAAGATTATGGTACGAGTTGCTGCGTGAAATATTTAACCAATATGGGTTTTTCTCAATGTTTGACGGACACATGTGTTTTCGTACGAGTGGATAAAAGAGGAAACATAGTGGTTGGAGTCTATGTGGATTTATTGGTCACAGCAACGGATACGACACTAGTTGATGAATTTTTCAAAGATATGTAAGTATTGGAATTAAAGGAACTAAGTAACGTGGAGATATTTCTCGGTATGAGAATACTCGGAGACCCTATAAAAGGTTACACGATAGACCAGGAAGTAACCTTTTTGAAAATGCTTGGCAAGCATGGTTTAAGAGAAGCGAATGATGTGAAATAAAATATCTCAACTTTGAATGAATTCTTCCCAAGTGTGTCTCGTGGAAATATACCTACCGTGAAAGATTTTCAGTCACGTGTTGGAAGCATGTTGAAAATTTCTAGAGTTTCACGTCCAGATATCTCATTTGCGGTGCATCGTGCAACTTGGCATGTGGTGAAGCAATTTCGGGATGATTGAACAACTGGACGGCGGGTCAGCATTGGAGCCGGACCAGCACATGGATGAGGCTAAGAAGAAGTGGTCAAGGCATGTTGAGTCAGGTCGGCCAGGTTGCTCGGAAACAGTCGTTTGGATCAAGTCTGGCTAGAAGGCAGCTGATGGTGGCCACAAGTGGTCAAGGGACGGGTACGAGGCTCCAGAGAGGCCATGTCCCTGTAGTAGGCGGACGAAGCATCGATAACTAACGGACGGCCATGAAGAGAATATTGGAGATGACGGCCAGGTCATCCTGGGTCGAGGTGATTCAAAATTTAAGCTGGTCACGCTATTTGGGTACGGTACACAAGCGTCTGGTCATGCTATTTGGTGCACACTACACAAAATGTCCAGGTTGAGATGGTCGCGCAAGGCACATAACCATCCAGGTCAAGCTAATCAGGTTATTTTGGGTAGGGTTTATATTGAATCTAGGGATAAATAGCAGTATACGTTTCGCTTTCTTAGACAAAAGTCGTCATTGGTTTACAGCAGAGGGTTAACAAGGTCCCCTCTCATTGTTATTGGTTTGCCCGGGAAAGGTTGAAAGGAACTCACCGAAAGTCCCCTGACCGGGAGTCGTCGTGAAACTTATACTCACTCAAGTCGCCCGTGTTTGGGACCCGATTTAATTCTATTGGAAAGTGTTGGTGAAGTTTTTGTTTGCTGTGGGAGATCGTGGAATATTGTTTGGATTTCCTTATTACACATAAGATTGGAGTAACCCCTTTATTATCTTTGGTTAAGCTGGCCAATCGATTACTCTCGGTCCAGCCTTTTCGGTATACAAATTTCTAGTATAACGCCAGTGCCCTCCCCGGTGAAGATTTCCGCCCAGGAGCAACCCTAGTCCTAACCCTCGTCCGCCTATTAAACCGGCTTTTAGCTTTTTCGCCTTAGAGTCCACCAGGAGAGCGCCAGTGCTGATGGGTACACAAGGTGAGCTTATACAAGATGGATCATCCCAGTCATCACAGCCAAGGTGATGGAAGTGACTGGTCCTGCCAGCTCAATGCTGGACCAAGACCTGGATGGACGGGTACCCCCTCCGACAGTCAGTCATCTGGGCCCCTCCCCGTTGGTGTTTGCATCTCGGAAGGAATTTCTGAGAGCGACTACACCACAATGGTGCGCATGCCCGGATATCTTGGCGACCCTGGATATCACCGCGAGTCTCTAGTGGGTGGAAAACCAAAACCTATTAAATTTGTTGAGGACGTTGAGTCAGGTGTATTGGGAGAAAGGGTATCGCCCCCAATGCTGCTGAAGATGGACGGATGCGATGGTCGACTCGGACTGGGGGAGTATGAGGTCAGCATTAAAGAAGCAGTTACTCTCCTGGAGGATCCTACTAAAGCTGGTCAGGACGATGGTGCTGGTCACTATAGTGTTGGTCACTATGCCCCGGCTGGAGACGGGTCGGACTATGATGCAGGTCACCATAGTCCGAGGAAGAATCATGGTTTTGACGATGATCCGAAGAAAAAAATGCATGTAATGGATATCAAAGAAGAAAAAATAAAAAAAGAAGAAGAACCGAAGGTTGGATATGACCAGAGTTCTGTAACCTTCTGTAATAGGCCATCCATTTTTTCGTCTTCTTCTTCAAAGCATGGTCTATCCTTGTGAGGTAGTTGACCTGGCCCTTGCCTGTCCAGCTTTTTTAGGGGTAGATGACTTGACTGGTGGCCTGGTCCTGAGCTGACCAGCTTTCCCACCGACCTGGAGCATGCTTACCATCTTTGCGAGTTGGGTCAGTTCTTGCGAACGGATGGGGTCCTGAAGATAACCCGACCAAAAATCCTAGGTGGATTAAAGGGTCCCGTTTCTCCCCCATCTTTTTCAGACAGCAACGTGGCTCTTCTTAGAGGACTGTTTGACCAGCTCAAGCAAGCCAGCATCAACACTGGCGCTTTCGACCCGAACCAGTTATTCGTCCTGGGGGCGGATAGGATGAAGGAGGCATCCAGCACGCTTCACGACCGCCGGGTACCGCTAGTGAGCCGCTGCCCACCGCAGAAGATGGCGGCAATAGCTGAAGCGACCCCACCTTTACCGCGGCAGCAGGCAGATCGGCCGGATTACGTTCAGCTTCTTCGCAGTACGAGTATGCCCCTTCGGAAGTAGACTCGACGGACCCATCTGTGGGTATTACCCGCATGATGCTTGGACCTAGGGTAGCAGCGCGCGTACCAAGTTTGGAGGGGACAAAGATCCAGATGTTCCCGATAAGAGAGAGGTCAGACAACATAGCGTCCAGACCCGGATGAAGATGGCAGACCCAAGGGGCGAAGACGTGGACTCGATTGGGAAGGAACCCAAAGCTGGTCCTCAAGCCGGCCTTCAACCCAGTCCTCAAGCCGGCCCTCAAGCTGGTCCTCAAGCCGGTTCCCAAGTGCCCGATCACCTTCAGAATATATTTTCGGCCATGATGGAAAGATACTTGGCGGAGCAGCGCCGATCCAATGCTTGCCAGTCCAGCCCAAGACCACATGACCACCCTGCCCATCGGGAAAGACAGACGCCCGTACCAGCCCAAAATTATGCGAAGGGATCGGTAGACAAAGATATGGAATCGGTGCAGTCGAGACAGAGTGTGTCCCATCCTGACCTACCTAGCGACGGTCGCCGACCCGGACTTCCCTCTTATAGAAGGCTGTCTTCTAGTGGCATCGATATGGAGTCAGTCAGGTCGGCCAAGTACCACTTTGATCCGGAGGCCCTGCACTAAAGGACTTTAATGGCGGATACATGGACGACGAGCAGGACAGGGGATGGTTAAGCAAGACGAAATCATAATTTATGAGACCGGACGCCGGACTATGAGAAGTTCCTAAATTTTTGGAGACATCATGGAGGGACCAGCAAAAAACGGGATCCAACAGCTTAGTCGAGAAGTTCGAGACGATTGGAAGCAGCTGATGGAAGCATTTGCCGAACGGTTCTGTGGGTCTGGGATGTCCGTGGCATGTCAAGTTTTCAACACCAAGAAGAGAGCGGATAAGCCCCCTGGAATATCTTCATCGGCTGAACGTTGCGGAGATGATGGCCAATATACCGGTCAAAGGGGATGCTAGCCGGTCGGACGCTGCCCAGAAACATGTGGAGCATTTTATCAGTACGCAGGATGGTCGGAAACTGGCAGACCTGCTACGTTTGAAAAACACCACGGAACTGGAATTAACTCTCGACCGACCAGAGGATGAATAAGCGAGGTGCTAAGGATGCCGTCGGAATGGGCAGGTACAGGTCGCGTTCTAACCTGGACCAAGGAAGTAACCACTATCGACCAGGACCGTCTGTGCTGTTCCCATGGCTGCAACGGATTCGAATGCAACAGTTCTGAAGAGAAATATAAGCGGTCTGGGGGCGAATCGAAGGGGAACAATACCGCTTTCTGTTTTCGGCGGAGGCTGGTCAGCGGTCCCGGCCAGCATCTGGGTCGGGTTTGCAAAAAGGTTTTCCTGCCCGACCTGACCAGGACTATCCCAGCCGAAAATGCACCCATTGTGGATCCATCAAGCACGATGATCAAAGCTGATGAAACGGCTGATCTGCAAGACGTTCGGGAGGAAAGGACACCCACCAGAGCACTGGCTGTTCACCTACAAGACTTGAGGAGAAGTGCACGATGCTGGACTCTGACCCATCAACAACCAGATGAAGAAGTGGTATGTCCCGACTAAACATGCTGGAATTTTGCCACCGGCGGTGGAGAAGATGGTAAACTAGATCGCTTGCCAGGTTGGAAACTGGTTCGTGCCGAGCGGAGCCGCTCGGCACAAACCATCGTCGACACCGCCTTTGCTCGTAAGGTTGGATGTGAAATAGATGAGACGAAGCGGCAGGAGTGTATCGGTATTGGAGAAAGTTCATACATTACCCAAGGAAGAACAAGAGTCAAAATCACGCTGGCTGGGTCGCTGGTATACTACTTTACTGCCTGGGTAGATAGGCTAGCCGGGCAGGACGCAATTCTGGGGATGGACTTTATGGTCCAAGCCGGCATACGACTGGATTTATCTCGTGGCACATTGACGTTGCCTGACGAGATGCAGATCCAGTTGGCTGTCCGGCAGCCTCGATACGGTGCCCGCGTCCAGTTCCTTAAGTTGGGCCAGTTTGTAACGGTGCCAGTGGGAAGGACGGTGGAAGTGACTGTGCAGCCACACGACAGGCGGCATAAGTTATGGCTAATTAGGGGCGAGTGTTGGGTGCTCTCTTTCGTTTAAGGGGAAGGTCACCTCAACTACATAAGCGCGAGCAACATCTCAGAGCAGCCCCTCACCTTGCATGAGGATGTCATCACTGGAATGTGGCTTACCGAAGACTAAGTGCCCCGCCGGCAAGGTTATGTCACTATTGGCTCAAAACGCTATATCGAGGGGCAAAACCTGGCCAACCAGGCAACTAGAGATCTAGTCAGTGAGGAAGAATCCGTGGAGGAAGACCGAACTTCAATGGTGGCAAAACTAGAGTACCGGACGCCTTCTCAAATATTGACGCGGAGCCGGCCATCGCCGAATCAGGCCGAGCGTGCTGACCGAGACCCTTTGCCCCTGTAGACGAGCAGATCCTGCTCACACCCTCTAAGATAAGTGAACAGCTGGATCAGAAGGTGAGGGAGGTAGGGGTAACATGTTCGACCGACTCTAATTGGCCTGCCCTGCGGGGAGGACGACGCTGAATTGACTAACCCTGACTGGGATTCGGAACTAGCCGAAGGTCACCAGGACGGGGGACCAGGTCAGCCCGAGTGTAGCTGGATGGAACCCTCTCGGATGATACTGTCGGAAGGTTGGAGACGAATGAGGCAGCTGGTTTAGCGGCGCAAGACAAAAAGTCTGTTGGGACCGAGACTGATGCCGACTAGGTCTGCATTCACGATGGGGGCAACCTCTATGTTGAAGGCATGGATGATCAGATGACAGTGCTATCTGAGGTGACTCCCTGCTCTCCAGTGGCTACTATGGAAGATCTACAGGTGAACGACCCAGACATGAACACTCCAGTAGAGATCAGCAGGTTGAAAGGATATCATATGGCAAAGAAGACCAGCGGATCGGCTAGGGCAACGCGCTACCTCCAGCCGCCCATGGGACGGTATTCGACATTGACGTGGATAACGCGAGACCAGTAGCGCAAAGGTGCCGAAGGGTACCTTAGTTTTTGGTAGCTATTGGGGGTTATCGGTCTATTTTCGAGGTGATTATTGTATACTACGAGCAGATGCCCTCTGAGCACGTGTGATATTAGCAAAGAACTCGAAGGCCGCCGACGATTGTCGTATATATATGCGTTCTTCGTTACCGGGCGCGTCGATGAGGGTGTTGGAATTAGCTATGGCTTTATACACGTGACAGTGAACTATGAAGGTTAGCGAGCCTGTCAAGAAATATAAATATACAAAGTTCAAGTTAAATATTCTTAGTGTAGACTTTTAATCTTTACATATATATATTACTTTTACTTTTACCGAATAATTCTGACTACGTCACCTTTCTCTTCCTCCCGGGTACTAACCGACAGCTTGGTCCTGCAGGTACACTGAACACTGTCACACATACAAGAGCACAGTACAGACATTCGCGGGTCTGTGCGTTGTTATTTAAATTATTTCGTTACATTTCACGTTCTAAGCTAGTGTATTTGGAGACACTAACAAGTTTTCGTTTCTTACTGGAGATATCACGTGGCTTTCATTGTTTCAGTGGTGATTTCGCGACACGTTATGTGCCCAAAGTTGACGGGTCTGAGTTTTTCACAGATTTATGTTAAGCAGTAAGTGAAAGTCCTTTAGCCAGAATGGTAAATTAGTTCTGGGCATTTTATCGTGGTGACAGATTGCTCCTAAGCGTATTATACTGCGGTGAGAATGATGATCGTATGGCAGAGGCTATAAACGGCATGATGAACTTTATGAAGAAAGTAGACAAGATGCTCAAAACGATAGAAAACGAGCAAGAACGTGGCTCGGGTTTAAGCCTGTCACAGTCCTCAAGCGGTCTTAGAGCCTGTGAAACCATGGTCCGTTTGGCGGAAGAATGACCCTGGAAGGATTAAACAGAGATGATGGAATAGGCCAAAGTGCTCCCGTAAAACCAGCACTAGTGGATGGAGCACCGGCCGGAAATGTAAATTGCGCAAATGGGTATGCCGTATGATCTAAAACTTGCGAAGCTTACCATACAAAATTTTAAAGGAGTGGAACCATACAGAGGGCTAGTAACAGGCTTTAAACAGTGAGATTACCTGTTCCTAAAAGCCATGAAAGTGGATCAATTGACGTCGGGTTTCCAATGGAACGAGCGACGTAAGTTGAAAAAATTGAGTAAACAATCTTCAAGGCATGGTCCTAAGGCACTTCTAAGCGAATATCGGAGTTGGTGGGTGGTATATCCAACGTTATACACCGTCTTAGCCAAATGGATAATGCGTTCAAGATCTCACATCATCAAGCTTCGGCGATGTTTGCCGCGGAGAAGGATCCAAGACGATCTTGGACGAAGCACCTACTTTTCCTGTTGGACTGGCACGTGAAAGTGAACTCCCAGACAGACTAATTGTTGAATATATAATTCAGTTTGCGGTATCAAGCACGAAGATTGAATTAATAATGAGCTATGATCCTCTGCGCCAAGTCTATGTCCAGCATGACCAAGTGTTAGTGACTTGGGCGCAAGAAATTGAGGACAACGAGAAAAGACCTAAAATATGTTCGAGAACGTTCATGAAATTCATTTATGAAGCTAAGGGACAAACATATTTTTGGTTGTGGAAACGAAGGACACATTCGGAGATACTGTCCACAACAAACAAGAAGAAAGGGACCTGGACAAAATGTAAGACGGAAGCATCAAAATCATTTCGAGCCCGAGCGCTGGCAACCGTCGGTTCCTAAGAAAGTGAATGGGATGGACAATGAGAGTCTTTGGATCATCGACAGCGGTGCAAGCCGGAAACTTGAATCCGGAGCTACTTGAGGATGCAAAACAGTGTAGCGAACAAGACGATTTAATCCCCCCGGGCGGAGAACGTTTAATGTCACGAAGGTTGGCACGGGATGCTCGGAACCGTTGAGCAACCAGTCACGACTATCTTGCTACCAAAGTATGTTATGCACCGAAGTTGGTGCAAAACATGATATCGTTAGGGTGTTTAAGGGTTTGTGTATTTGAAGATCGAAAGGAAAGATGAAAGTCACATTGAACAATAAAGTCATGTTTTCTTGATTTTGACCCAACAACTTCACCGCGTCGGGATCTTTGACTTGCTCAGGGCGCATGGAGTTCTGTTCCCTTGTCTCGGTAATCATCGACGTGAAGCCAGCAACACCGTACCATGTATTTACCCGCTACAAGCGGCGAGTCCGTTGGCAAGTCGAATTGGCTATCAATGTGATGCCATCTTCATCAGATAGAGTAATTTCCAAAACTTGGTTTCCTCCTTCATACCTTTCATTTTCCGTCTTTGGAGTGGTGTCTGGACCTATTGTGACGACATTTGAACAAGTCCATCAGTAGTGTGATTTCACGCACACTTGAGAATGAAGGAACGGAAAAAATATGACATTTCAGATCAGCGACCAACTCAGCTGGGCCAAAATGGTGAGGGGCCGGGACCGGAACCGGACAGGACAAGGAAAGAAATCAGCGGAGCCAGAAAAACCGACCATCAAGGGAAGGGTCTACGAAATCCGCTAGGAAAATTAAGAAAAACATGAAGGCAGTGGCTTTTGAGGTGGACACATGGACCATAGCAGATCAAACCGAAATCCATTCGCTAGAAAAGCAGGAACGTGGAAGCTAATAAAGAGAGTCGAGGGCAAAATACCATTGCCGACAAAGTGAGTCTATAAGACCAAAGTAAAGGCTGATGGAACCGTGGAATGACATAAAGCGCAAGTTGTAGTGCGTGGAGATCGACAGGTGCTTGGAGAGGACTGTTTTTCACATTCTCCACCGTGATGGAACTAGATAACGTGAAAATAATCCTGACTATATCGTTTGATCTGAAAACCCTGCACGACATGGCGATGTACCAAGTGCGTATCCTAAGGCTAATACTGACGATAATTGTGAGATACATCTTCAAGTGCCACGTAATCTCGAACGAAAGTCAGAAAATTATTATGGTGAATTGCACAAGAGACTTAGCACTGAAGCTGGAGAAGAATCTATACGGGTTCAAACAAGCAGGGTTGCTATGGTATGAACACTTACGTGAAACTATGATTGCAATCAACTGCTTTCAATATTTGACGGACACATGCATTTTTGCTCGCACAAGTAATGACGGAATTACGTTAGTGGGGGTATATGTTGACAATCTACTAGTGACAGCAACGTGTGAAGCATTGGTGGAGAAATTTTTCGGCATATGAACACACTGGAGTTATAAAATCCTGGGCATGAGAATCGAAGGAGATCCGAATCGTGGATACAAAATTGACCAGGAACTGACAATTGAAGAAATGTTGGCGAAATGCGGGTTAAAAAATCGAACCCGGTTCGAACACCCACCGCGAGCATGGAATTGATGAATACTTGAATTAATTTCTCCCGGAAAAACAAGTAGGAATGTTCCTACGGCTAAAGCTTTCCAGTCACCAGCGGGGATTTCTTTTGAATATATCGATATACAAGGCCGGATATATCGTCTGCGGCACACAGAGCTACGCGTCGGACCCATGCACCTACACTTTTGGATTACAATGTGTGGCCCGATTTATACGGAAAACTTAAAGTTAATTTGGCTTACAATGGTCTGGAACGTTGGCCGTCGAGAACCATTTGATAATGCGACGTTGACGTTGCTGCTGATAAAATGGACAGGAAAAGTGTGCCCTCAAATATTATCTTTTTAAATGGAATAATTGCGGGGTGGATGTGCAAGAAACAAGGAGCAATAGCGTTATCCCCGGCCACAGCGGAGTTCGTAGAGGCTGCGGTGGGTGGCAAAGATGCACTTGGGATTCGTGACTTGTTCAAAGAAATTGGTATGCAAACTAAGACTCCAATTGTCTTAAAAATTGACAATCAAGACGCAATAAAACAGCTTTAAAGTGAAGCAAGTGAAGAAGGGACGTGTACATCCGGAATATGTTGTTACAAAGAACATGTGTACTGACTAAACGTTTGGATGCCCCAAAAGTTGACGAGTAACGAAAAAAGATGGTTTGGAATAATGCTGGAGCTCAAGATGAATTTGCTTTCGAGTACATATGATGAATGGAATTTTTTTTCGTGCGATATTTTGCATGAATATGGTTACGACAGCCTTGGAAGGAGTGTTGGAATTTACTATGGCTTTATACGCGTGACAGTGAACTATGAAGGTGAACTACAATTGGGCGAGCGAGCCTGTCCAGAAATATAAGTATTCAAAGTTCAAGTTAATAAATATTCTTAGTGGGGCGGGGCTATTCATTCCGTACCCCAGGATCGTGGAAATTTTTCATTTGCTTTTTATTGGTCATAATAAAAACAGTTCAATTTTTGCATTACAAAATAGTGCTTTCTAGACATTTGCGCCAGCCATTTTAGATTTTGACCGTTTTTGACGAAAATGGCGCTACTGAAGCAAAGACGTGAGAATGAAGCTAGCGAACAGACCGAGGAAGCCATGAAGCAGAAATTGGCTACAGCGGAGAAAGTAATATATTAACAAGCAATGAATCCTCGCATTCTCGTCACGTGGCATTAGGACGAGTTATCGGCACTTGATGGATGACTTTCGCAAGCTATACAAGCGCGAGGTGAAATTGGACGCGAAAGACATGTGAACGATATTACAGAAATCAAGGGATGCAATACAACAATCTTCTTGGAGGCTCGCAAGCATCAGGACCTCTACATGTTGATCAGTCGTGTCTGCACGGGCCCGATCGTCAAGTTTCTCGTACAAAATGGTGCGTACAATCGTCCAAGTTGTTGCATATATCAAAATATTAATTGACACGTTGTTATGCTATTTTTTTCTACTATTTAGTGCATGCGATGGATGAGGTCAAGATGACGCGCAATGCGCTTGCTGGCTCAAGGCCACTATTGACGTTTGACAAGGCTTTCACGACGCACCCCATCTTCAAATGTTTAAGAAACTCTTTACGCAAGTAAGGGGGACACCCAAAAACCATCCAAAGAGCAAACCATTTTTTGACCGAGTGATGAATTTTTACTATGCTGATAACAAAATTTCGTGCCACAATTACCAGTTGGCCGACGACGCAGACATTAAAAAAACAGAGCAAGCAGCGATGCATCGTGGTGAAGATCTGGTGTAACTCATTGAAATCGGTCCACGGTTTCTGCTCACGCCGATTCGGATTTTTTACTGTAGTTTTGGCGGCCAAACACTATAATACCAAAACGATCGCTATGTGGCTTCGAACGAAACTCGTCACGATGCAAAAGATGATAAACGTCATCGGTATGTATCTCCTAAAACGGCCGAAGTGGAGTGCAAGGAGCCTATTCCCGACCGGGAGATGCCGGAAGACCAATTTGTCGATGTATTTAGGCTTAATTCACGACAAATACAGCTAAATTGTAGCTTTAAACCTTAAAGTTTTAAATGCGTTTTTTGTTGCCAGGCGCGTCTCACTGAGGGTGCTGTCGATGGCATGGTTGGTAAAGCTATAGGATGCTTAATCTCTATTTTTGAGGGCAAACCGGACAGAAATGTGTCCGACAATTAATATGTAAATACTTTTATTATGACCAATAAAAAGCAAATGAAAAATTTCCACGATCTTAGGGTAGTAAAAAGCATGGTACGCAATAGTCCCGCCCTTCTTACTGTAGACTTTTAATCTTTACATACATACATATGTTACTTTTACTTTTACTGAGTAATTTTGACTACGTCACCTTTCTCTTCCTCCCGGGTACTAACCGACAGCTTGGTCCTGCAGGCACACTGAACGCTGCCACACATACAAGAGCACAATACAGACATTCGCGGGTCTGTGCGTTGTTATTTTCTGTGGAATTAAACTATTTCGTTACATTTCGCGTTCTAAGCTATGTATTTGGAGACACTAACAAGTTTTCGTTTCTTACTAGAGATATCACGTGGCTTTCATTGTTTCAGTGGTGATTTTGCGACAGTGGGTGTTTTCGATGAGCGTGTCGAACATGGTTGGTAAAGTAGATTGTTAGTACGGTTGTAAGGCATAGGATGCGCAATGTCAATCTGGCTGCAGAACGTTTGGATCTGGACTCCATAGAAGGTTATGGAACATAACAAGCACCCGTACCAAGAAAAAGGGTACACTATGCCATTGTTTTTCTGGTGTACAGGTGTGCGGTATCACTGGTACGTTAAGGAGATGATAGCACCATACCAGCTGTACCTCATCTATGACACGGTGTACCAATGCGTGAAGAACACGACAGTAAGGGTCGTTTTTACAAATGGCATACCCTCCCACCATCACAGGACAATACGGAGATGATTGGCGGAGATGTCGTGTTAGCAGGCGATTTCAATTGTGTGGAAGCGCCTCAACTGGATAGACGTGCACCGGGGAGCGACATGAAGACCGAGTGCGCCGAGCTTTTCGAGATTAATAGCATCAGCAGGCTGGTATGATCCAGCGCTAGCCCAGCAATCAGTGTGGGATGCAGATCGACTAACTGAGAGCATGGAGTTCCCTTTCTGGAGAGGTGAAACGGCTAGCAGGCTGGACCGAATATACATTCCAGCAAACAGGTACGACTCGGTTGAACAAGTGGAAACAAGCACGCCGCTCGTCTCCTCAGATCAGGAGGAGGTAACATTGTTACTACGAGAACCGCAAACAAGACAGAAAGTACTCAAAAGGCAACAATTTAGGCTTCAATACCCAGTCAATGGTGCAAATAGGCGACGAGTTGTAGAAGAGGTAACAGCGGAAGTGAAACACAGAAGGGGCGGAACATTCGATGCACATGTAGATTAGGATCGGCAAGTGCAGCTGTGGACTGCAGCAATCATGCGGGTCAGAAAACGAGTACGGCAATGACGAAAAAGAAAAGCGGTACAGTTATCTCAGTCTCTTTTTGGAAAGGTAACCTCTAGAGTCCAAATATTAGGAATAGCAGCCAATGAAGCACTCCTTGTCAACAAGGTACGACAGGGACGAAAATTGAGACGTAGCATGGATACTATGCGATAGTTGCTTAGACGCACCGCAGTATGGGAAAGTAATCAACATGTGACAGCAATCAAGGTACCAGGGACACATTTGCGTGGGATGGACGAGATGAGCATTCCGGACAAATTTGCCCAAGTATGGAAGGAGGTATTAAGCTGTAGACACAGTATGATAGCACCGGACGAACTAGAGCTTGCGCTGGATCTCCTTGTCACATTCCGCAGGGATAGACGGGTAACGGTGGCGGAAAATGAAGCGTTGCTGGCGCCAATTGACGAAGGGGATGTCCAGTATGCGCTGAGGAGTTTGGAAAGAAGGAAGGCAGGTGGCCCAGACGGACTGAACAATGATTTTTTCAAAGACTTCGAGGGTGGATTAATTCGGGACTTATGCATTGTAAGCAATGCGATTCTACAGGGAGACGAACCGCCCAGGTCCTTTTTAGAAGCGGTCATTATTCCGCTCAGAAAAAAAAGGCGATTCCGATAACGCGATGGATTATAGGCCGATATCGTTACTGCAAACAAGTTACAAGATTTTTGTGAAAGTGTTAGCATATCGGCTTCAACGGTTTCTAGGACGACTGATTGGGGACACGCAACAAGGTTTCGTGCACGGGCGGCGTATGGATCGAGCTGTTGTCCTGATGTTAGACATGTTGGAACAATTTCGTCAAACTTCTAGAGTGAAGAGTGCAGCAGACAGTGGAGGTGTTTTGATGATTGACTTTGCGAAGGCGTACGATACGATCGACAGGACCTACCTCATGATTGTTCTCAAGAAATTCGGATTTTCTCAACGATTTATAGATGTGATGGTTAAGATTCATGAAAGAACCACGGCAAAATTCTTAGTCAACGGTGAGTTATCCGGAGCGATTCCGGTGGTATCAGGCATCCGGCAGGGATGCCCAATAGCACCATTACTCTTTATCCTAGCGGTCGAACCACTGGGACTGGCGATTACTCAAGACAAAGAAATGGAAGGACTGAAGCTAGGAAACGCAACCATGCAATGGGAACATCGCTTCTCTGCATTTGTAGATGACTCTACCATTTTCTTTCGTGAAGGCAGGCATATGGAATAGGCCCTGAAAATTGCAGAGAAGTTTGGACAGTTATCAGGCTTACGGATGCAACCAGCAAAGAGTCAAATTATTTTGTTGGAAACCGATGATTATCCGCGGTATTGGTGCAATGTACCAGTATTGCAACCGGGCGAATCAATACGTTACCTCGGATATCAGATTGAAAATTTTTCACTTACGGGCAAAAACTGGGCGGGGAGAATACGAGCTATGCAAAGACGACTCCAGACAGCCACAAAATGTGGCACATCGGTAGATGAAAGCGTCACACTGTTCAACGCGATTGCAATCCCAGCTATCCTGTTTACGGCGAAAGCGTTCCTACCATCAGAGGAAACGCTGAGAGAGTTAATAGCGCTGCAAAAGCGGTTCATATGGTGCAAAACGATGGACACAGAAGGAAGACGACACAAAATCTCTCCGCTACTACTGTTAACCCCGAAGAAGACAGGCGGATTAGGGCTCATTTCTATTCCAGCTGCTATACACACGCTGATAAGGAAGCGACGATGTGGCTGCTGGAACCGATTGACCGCTATAACATTGCCTGGAGAAACTGGACGCAGCTCAACAAATGTAGCACTTCTAACATGTGGTTCTCTTCCTATGACACAGGTAAGCCGGAGCGCAGACTTAACAGAGGAAGCACTGTTGCTATGATTAGAGGATCTATTGCAGATACGTTAGGACATACAGTAGAAGAACGAAGCAGCCTAGGGGAGTACGTCAAGGAACATCTATCAAATTTACGGGAACGATGTGACACACAAACAGTCGAGCCTGCGATTGGAGTGCATCAAGACGAAGAGATGTCAGTAACAGCAGAGTTAAACACGATACCTTGGCACGGCTTGGGGCATGGACACTTAGTGCGCTTCTGGGGAGAGTACACTTGGTTTCCGAATCCGTGGATACGGGACTTATCGGCGTGCTATCTATCCTCTAAGAAGTTTGACCGCGGTGTTAAAGGAACGATTAGAGACCTACGCATCCAGAAGGTGTCAGAAAACACTTTTACGTGGAAGGCGCAGTTCATGTCGGAGAAAGGACCAACCAGGGCGAAGGTAGGGCGTTGACTACTAACAATAATACTTTGTTCACCGCGGGTAGCGATCGGTCAGTTTGTGGGGGATCCAGGACCATTAAGATTACTCTGGTCACCTAAACAATGGCTCGCTATGGAATGGAAGATGCAAGGCCGGAGGAAGATAACTGGTGTTGATGATAGGACTGGAAATCAGTGCGTGCTGCAGCTACGACAGGACGGATTGTATTGGGACTGTGTCAAGATGGTAACGAAGGACCAGAAGTCAGGCTATGCCAAGGAGACTGAGTGGCCGCATAGTTTAGGTTTCGAAGCGCATCCGGCTATTCATGCAATTGCGTGGGAATCGAACGCAGATGTGCGGACTTCATCCATCAAACACTGGTTGCGGAGGACTTTTCGAGGACTTTATTACAAGATTATCACGAAGTCATTACACAAAATGGACACACGATGGCAGTGTAAACGGGAAAGAGATACGTGGAATGGATTTGTACATGATCAGACGACACAGGACGTTTGGAGGCATGGCCATCTGCTGTCTGATTATCAACGTTGGTGCTTGTATCGAATGGCCACGTTCCAGCTCAATTGCTTTCACGATGGATATTCATCACAAGGCGGGTGCACACTGGATGATCATTGTTTAGCACCCGGGAAAGGGGTCACACATATTGTGTGGGGTGTACGCGTGCACAGAACTGTGGACACGCGTTTTTAGCTTATGGAATGGTTGGTGGGCAAATGCGGAGGATTTAAATCCATACAAATGGCATTTTGTCACTCGGCAGGCACCGCCTATATCGCCGGTAATTATGAAGCGGCTAAAAATTCGATATGGGCTACAAGCCCTAGCGTGTAGCAAGGAGATGCCCAGACTATGGTGGGCATTTTGCTCGATAGGCGCGACGTGGTTATGGCAGCTCTGAAACGAACATATTTTCCAAGGGATAACAAGGACTGCGCATGAGCACCTGGGTTTTCTATGGAAAAAGACCTTGGAGCAACTTCAAGCGGTCATTGAGTTTGAAAAGAGACGTTCAAGTTCAAGGTTAAGAGGAATCCGGTTGCAGATATGTCTCGAAAGCATCCAGGGTAAGATGCAAGACCGACCTATTGATCGTCGAGAACTTTCGTTACGACGGGATGAGTATCGATCAGAGGAAGGTTTACACCGAGTACTACGGAATTTTATTGTAGCTAATAGTTAAAATTTACTAAATAGACTACGTTTTACAACAACAACAACAATACGGAGATGATGTGTAACAATTTAATCTAGGTCAATATCCTAACATTATGTGGTACACATTATATATGGTACACACAAACTTGCCGCTGCATAGCCATGCCGACCCAATTGATCTGGTGTCGAGCATTTGTCGTGTAGCTTGATTCCCCTCGTCAGTGAGTTGTTCACAAAACTCGTCGCTGAAAGCGCAGTCAACAGACGCATGAAGCACGCCACTGTTTATTTGCTTGCTATGTCTGTGTGTTGAGGCCTATAAGTTGCATCAGAATCGTCTATTGCAGCTGCAACCGAGAGCGCAGATGCAGCGTCCATGTAATCGGCCTTTGTTGTAGATGCTGGTCTTGCCGCCAACCGCCGGGAGTCTTTTCTAAGATCATTGGCTACCGTACCGCCCCATTTTCGCATCGATGAAGCCTCGCTGCCGATGCTATCCTCCATTGTGGTGTTCTCGTATTCGCAAACTCTGTTGTGTTCCTGTTGTGATGACTACAGCAAGTGTACACGCACGGTACTGTTTTGAGAGTGCTGGTTCATAGTCTGTACTGTACAGTACCGTACAGTACAGACTATAAACCAGCACTCTCAAGCACAGTATCGTACAGTACAGTACAGTACAGTACAGACTATGAACCAGCACTCTCAAAACTACCTCATACAATTTGGGAGTAGGAATGAAGTGGGAGGGTAAACACCTAATCATCGATGTATCTGGCCAATCATAATAAAGGAATATCTCCCGGGACAAAAACACTGTGCTGTAATTTTGGGCATCCAATCGAACTTCGTCGATTAAATTGATACTGACTCCAAAAAGGCTCTACAGATTTGTTCTTTGGCAAACCCTTATGCTTTAGATTCTCGACGTATAATGACAACATGTGCGTTTAATTATACACCACTGTAATGTCATCATGGAAGAAGATTGTTGTATACGACCAACCAACGCTGTCATATGCTGTGGTACTTTGTTCTAGACCACTGACTTCGTTTCAAAGAGTCTAGGAGTATTTAGGCACCGTTTTATATTTTGCTTCGATCGTCGACATAGCATAACTAATTCTGTCCGTCCACTAGCGTGTTAAAAATGCTATGACGGGAAATAGTTTTGTAGTCAAGTTGGCAATAAAGTCAAAGAAGGTTTTAGCTTTCGCAGCAAATTAACAATTTCTCTGATATCTGCAGCCTGAAAACATTTAGCAATGAAGTCAACTATCTCTAGCAAATCTGTTTTTATACCAGTTAATATTTTTTAGTAAAGGAATTAGACCTTCCATACCACCCCTCCCTCTTTTAAGTATATTTTGCTAAAATACTGCAATCTGCATCGGGCGAGTTTTGCAGTGAATACACTCGTAGTTGGCAAAACTACCAAGAAATTCTGTGCAAAACAGAGTGAGAAATAGATGCGAATTAACAGGGCGTCCTAGAGGTTACACCCGAAAAATAGGGTATATCTCGTAATATCCTCAGAAAGCTTGCTGCGCACGGAATGTGTTATTAAAGCTAGTTGGTAAGATAAAATAATAGATTAGGTAGATTAAGATGGCAATGTCAGATAATATAGCAGATAGGCTAACAAGAATTAGAAACGGGCAAAAAAGTAGATTGCTTCCAGTGTTATGCCTGCATCAGCAAATAGTATTTCTTATGCTAAGCAAGGATCATTGAAAGCTTTTTAGAGAAAAACATGTCATAGTAGACGAAGGAAAATTATCTAACCCTATTCTAATTATAGCGAATAAATTGTAATTCATTCTTCCAATTAAATTGTTTTTCTGAAAAAATGATCACAATAAATTCTTGTAAGTTACAATGAGTAAATAAGTGCTATGATAATTGCAATCGAAACGACGTTTCATTGGTACTATAAGTTATGGCACAAAAAATGTCCTACTTGTGGTATATGCACTTTTCGTTGCGCTGATCCAAATACTTAGTTTACGTTAGCAAATGAGTACATCACAGGGACCGGAAACGGAGGTGATGTCTCGCATGACAAGAAACTTAACATGTGTATGAAGAGGTATAGAACATTGATACAAAAGAGTTCAATAAATTAAAAGTATAAAACAACCATTTATATTTACTATATATATTCGGATATGCCGAATAGGTGCCCATATCAATTTTAGGCGGTGCCCTTAGTGTTTCCCTATTGCGTTCGAAAGGAAATGTTTCATTTTGGGTCGCTAAAGTAAAAAAAAAGGTCCAATTTTATATAAAATTAGTGGTAACGTTAATATTAAAAAAAAATAAAAAAATAGGGCGCTGATGCTGGACCACACCCTTTTGATAAATGGACCACACCCCCAGGTCTGACAAATCAGTGCCCTTTAAATAATTGAATAATAAATTATTTTCAATTTTAGTAATATCTTCCAATAACATCCTAAGGAATATGGCGCAATATTCACCACCAGAGTGTTTTCGGAATCTATCTCGAGGTAATTAAAAGTGGTGTCGTGGTGGATTGCGTAAATCCTAGAATGCAGTCGCTATTTGCACCCCATCGTGTTGCCTGCGCTTGTTAATGAGTATTTCCCCCAAACGAGTCCCATGTCAGTCACAACATCAGCGATTTTCCATGGGGCAATGTCCTGGATTTCCTCCGCTCTAGGAAGTGAAAATAGCACAGGAGCGCTGTCACCTTCGGCTGCAGCATCAACCTGTGCCGTCCTGTCTATCCGGAATTCTTCACTGACTGCCACAAACGCTTCGTTTGCGATGGTATCGAGTTTTGATTATTCCAAATCAGCGAAGTCGCTGTGCGCGTTGATCCGGCGGTTCTTTGAATGTTCTGTGGACAGCTTCTCGCTCGCGAAATCGATGCGATTGTGGATGAAGGCGCTATTGCAAGTCCCATTGTGGTACGAAAATGCTGCGTTTCGGCATGTTCTCGATGTCATGCTGCACTGCAGTATGGAAAGCTTCAGTGTGTGAGATAACAAAGACTCATTTATCGGCACCTCATCCAATGTATTGTATGAATTGGTCGATTTAATTGAAGCTGCCTTCGATTCCTATTGCGAGCGCATTGCACGGCAGGGCGAAAATATACGACAAAAAAATCTGCAATCTTTTGAATACGAGCCAATATTTGCACTAAGTTTCCTTCCATCAGTCGCTTCGTCATCAACATTCGCTTCACTATTCGCTGGCACAGTCGATGTGGCACAGGGTGTCCATATCTGGCCCTATGGAGTTTACTTTTCGAAACGCGGAAGGAAGTTCCCTTATTTCTACCACTAAGACAAGTTATGATTCAATTTGAACCGAAAACGATGAAAAAGTTGGAGAAGATGTCGAAAACGGAATATGGAAGCTTGGTTCCGCTCTTAATGCATTGAGAAACGGAGAACTCATCGATGAACATGCCGATGAAGGGATTTATAATGCACCGAGTCGCACAACTCACTTCGGCAACCCCTTGGAGTTTGGTCATACTAGTTTTGAATCTCTATCGCAATACAAGATATACCGCTGGTGTAACTATTTTTTGCATTTACCCGAGTCTGAGCCGATATAGGTTATCTACTGGCAGGTATTTTTTGCATTATACTTTGCAAGTGCTGGCGGATGTCGTGTCTTCGGGCACCATTTCCTGGAACGAACAAGTGATCGAATCTCGAAGCGTGTACATTTGCGAAAACTTGTGAGCTACTGCTTTAACCAAGCGCAAGTTGTGTTAACTACGACAGGCAGAGATTAGCATAGTAGATTAACGCTTCAATTGAACACTGTTGAATATAAACATTATTTTATGGCAGAACTTCTATCTGGAAGGGGGACTCGTTTACTGTTTACTGTCACTACGCTGTCGTAAAAAAATATCTATACATGGCATTTAAATTAGTAAGTACTACTATAGTGGCAGTGTAGTCCGGACGCGTCCGTTGCTTCTGATTGGTCAGACCTGGGGTGTGTGGTCCATTTATCAAAATGGTGTGGTCCAGCTATCAGCGCCCAAAATAATATTAAAAATAATAAGATTAAACCAAATAGATCTTTCGTATAAAAATGGTGGCACAAGAGGCTGATTTTTCTCAATAAGTGGCATTTTATTGCTAATCAACGAACAAAACGAAATCGGAACGATAGAAGATCGTTGAAGCCGATCTCACCGTCTAGTCCTGTTGGATGGGTGCGAGAATGCTCTCGCCGAATTTGGGCCTTCAACTTATGCTTGTGCTCAGCTGTCAAGGTTACACGATGGTCGAGACCTCTATCCACTGCCACGCATTAATTACACCTTTTACCGGCCATTCTTCCCAATTGCATAATTCAAAATTACCAGTACAAAAAATAGTGTGTAAAGAGAGACTAAAGGTTTCGATCCAAAACAACCGTAACGTTTTTCAAAATGACCAAGGTACCGTCTGTTAAGGTTAGGTGTAATACACCACAGCAGAATTGCAGTACGTAAGGTATAATTTGCACAACGACGTGTCTGGGAGCGGCAGCTTGGGCAGCCTGTGGAAACAGTCATGGCAACTTTACAGCACTGTACTTGTAAAGTGCTTGCAAAACGTAAGTTGAGGGGAAAACCATGAGTAAAAGGCAGAGAGGAATATACAGTTTTGCAAAAAGTAAGTCTAGGGAAACAACCATGAGTAAAAGGTACAGAGGAATGTACTGTACATGTAATTTGGTTATCTTTTTGGGTGATTTTGAAGCCTCTGTACATGGTTTACGCTGCGATGTTCACTGTGGTCGAGGTTACTATCTGGCCAAGTACGTCATCATATGAGTCAGATGGATGGAAGGAAATGGTCGTGAAATTACCCGCTGGAGCCCACACTTTGGCGTGACATTATGTAAAAGACTTTGCAGGCGATGCGGGAGAGGACATTGCGTATTTGAACTCGTTGGATCGTGAATATGCGACATTGATCATATTGAAAAAAATCAGATCGTTTTAAAACAGCCTGTTCTAGAACTATTTGCATTGGTATACACTTTTTATACATGTCCGTCTTTGGGTGGGCGTTTTGAACTAAGCAATTGAGAATTACGACCTGTAAAAGGTGTAGTTTCCACTGAGATGATATTCGCATCCCTTCTCGTCCGATCACCACACACCCTATACAATGTCTATGTTACAATGTACCACAATGTGAAGTACACGACATACCTATTCATGGTTACTCATACGATTTTGCTGACAACGATTCCCTGAATTTGTTGGACTTGGTAGTGAAATTATATGATTCATGTTGGATCAATTCCAAGGTTTTTGTAACTGGATACAATATATATTCGGAACAGGATCGGAACACAAGAGAACAGTCGACGAGTTTGTTGAACGAGATCCAATATAGGAGAGGACCCTTGATTCTGAATTGAGTACGTTACTGGATCAATAGAAAGGTGATAGTGTATGAATTTAAGTTTAAAATGCAGCAGCAGATCTTATAGCCTATAGTGGCTTGTAATGGTGGATGGATCATAACTATGATTCTCATTGTCGCTCCAGACGATATTCACGTAATCGTTACCCACATGCTGTTTTTTAATCTTCTGGGGATCCGATGGCTTCGTGGGCATCATATTCACGTCATGATAGATGACTTCTGCTGTGCGAACTTACATAATACCCAAGGGTTTTTCCCATTCGACAAGCCCTTGGGGTTTGTATCTAGGCCACCGACTAATCCACGATGAGTTCAGATATCCACTTTCCAACCAAGTTGCGACAAAAACAGCTCGTACTCACGGCTGTCCTTCTCGTTGTCAAGAATTTCCTGTTGCGCGTGCGACTTGCTCATAAATCACACTAACTTCATGGTCTCACGTGTTGGACTCTTGTCAAGGACCACTCAAGCTTCGATTCAAACTTGAGGATCAAGATCTTTTCGAATCCCTATCGGACGACAGCGGCTATCCTGCTTGGTGAAGAAACATCAGACATACATTGAGAGCGCTCACACGATTATCTTTCAAGCCATCACTCGAAGTTTCAATCAACCGCTCGGTGGCGATGCATAGTCGGAATCAGCGTGAAATTTTCCTATCTGGGACGGGATTGTATTAGAATATTTTGACCTCACCGTCACGTCCCCGTGTTTGGAACACGTCATTTAATTGGAAAGGTATTGTGGAGATAACTAAGTGATTTACTGTGAAAGATCGTGATTATAGCGTGCTTGCTACTATAATTGACCGATCATTAATCAGATAGCTTTCCAGAATAGAATAGAATAGATCACACGACTGAAGATGCTCTTATTATTCATAATGACGATGTCCCAGACATTATATAAAAGAGCTTGGCCATTATACGGCCTTTCTAGATCGAGATAAGACCAACCTCTTGTCCGCATTGCGTTTTTGAAGCGCTCGCCAGGGCTGCCTAGCATATGTTTAAATGCATTAGGTTTTATATCAGGTTTGGAATAAATTCAATGGGTTGGCAAAAGTAGGTTTTAACCGTTGAGTCATCAGATATCAGAATTTCAACCTCATAAATTTTTAAGTCAGCCCTGGTTGGGCCCTCAGCACCGTACTCGTTGTCCAGTTTTAGGAAAATAAACCTCCCCACGCGATGCAGATGATGGATGGGACAAAAAACCAAAAACAATCAAAATTCATGAACCCTGGGCGTGCCGAACACTTGTGTTTTTGACATCGACAATAGGTTAAGGGAAGGTGCAAAGAAGTGGTTGCCCAACACACTCGTAAGAAAATTATACCTTTTTATTTCTTTTTTATTTCTTGCTTGGACTGTGTTCGCTTCTAGGACTTCAATAATACCGGAAGCTCCGTGTTCTTGTGCTGAAACAGTCCACATGCTGGCGTAGATCACGATTATCCTGATCGAAATGGCGTAGGATCGGGGGTTTGCTTAGCTCTGTTGCATCACAACAAGCGCTGAAATGTTAGTATGTCATTAAAAGCGTATGGTTGACACAAAAATGCGAGTGACTTCAAAGATTCGAAAGCTGTTGGAATGCATGTATCGGTCATTATTTGAATGTATACACTAGTAGTAAGCTGACATTATTTTCTCAAGTACCGATTTACGAGGAATGAAGCTAAAGCAGCAATCGCTGTCATGATCGAAAGCCCCATCAGACCAGAGCACGAATCCATGATTCTGTCAATCATGTATAGGGAGTTGTGAAATATTACTGAGTAGGTTTCTCTGTCTTGAAATTTTAACTAGCTCAAAATACAATCCGTTTGTCACCAATATTAATGCAGACACCGTGAGGTGTTTATATTGTGTCTAAAGTTAGGCCTACATGCTGCCACTATCGCTACCCTCAAAGCTATCGCTATCCTGATTTTTCTCCGCACTTCTGTCAGCCTCCCTTCTCGCGCTGTCGTCTATTTCACGATCGCTATCGTAACTCTCGCTGCTTTCGGAATTATCGCTGCCTTTTTGCTCTGCACTCTCGATGCAATCAGCTTCCAGTAAAAACCGTGCGTCCCCCATACCTTCGCTACCATTATCTTCCTTGTTACCTTTCAGAATATCGCCGGAGTTACTAGTGTCAGCATCAGTATCAGCACTCGCGCTATCCGCTGATTCGACGATAGAGGGTTCATCAGAGTGACTGCCCCTACCGTCATCGGCCTCTGTACTTTTACTGGACTCCGCAAGGTTACTCACAACGTCATTAATTTCGACAAGTACTCGTCCATAGTCAGTGTTTTTGCTAGCGTCTGTGTCACCACTCTCACTTCCTCCTAAATGCTCTCCATCGAAGCTCTCACTCGAATCAGCATCGGAACTCTGGCTGTCACCTAAGTGAACCAGATGACTCTTGTCGTTGATTGTATTAGCATCAACATTAATCACGATATTTTCCGCCGAACGAAGATTCGCGGCATTCGTATTATTAAACGTAAATGCCACGACTACTGTGGCAACGAAGCTGAGAATTGCGCTTAGATTTGTCATCGTCCTGAATTGTGGGAAGAGCTTGATCAGTTGTTGGTGAGTTTAAGAGTGATCAGGGGGAATCCAACATGAGAAGATTGTCATAAAATAAATTGCTCACTTCGCTTGGAGTCGCGACTCCGTCTTGATGAAGCAATTAAGGACATGCGATGAAGCTGGTCCGTTTTATAGGTAAGTAAAGTCAGGCACTAAACGATTCACATATTTTTAGCACTTCGCAGCGGGATGAACTCTTATCGAAGTTTCCTCCAGAAAAAATAGGTGTGCAACGGCCGTATCAGTGAGGCGGTGAATACCAAAAAAATCCCTACTATTTATAATAATTTGCTTGACCACTTCGAAGAAAATGCAACTGAAAAACTCGGTAAGACAATCACATCGGTGGCTTCTTTTTTTTCTAGAAAATTTCTATGACAGTCAAGCTAGCTCTAAAAGATAAACACTTTTGACATTATCAGTCAAAGCAACTCTGGCGGCTCAGTTGGTAATGTCATGTGTTTGTATTTTAGAGAAATACTGCTACGTTGTTCAGCTGCAGAAGCTTTTAGTGACGTCAATCAATTTAAAGAAGACGAATACGGAAGTGACAGTTTCTCTACATGCCTCAGTTAACGTGCAAAACGATGGTCGCACACCGCTTATGAGCGCAATCTCTACAGGCCACAGCACGATTATTGTTCTGCTATTGAGAAAGTAAGAGAAAAACGTACTTGAAAATGCTGCAAGCAACTGAATGAAAACTTAGCCGCACTATCACTTACAGTATCCACTGTCACTTCCGGATTTTCAGAAATGATCAGTTAATATAGGCTATCCATTTTTAGAAGGAACAGCCTTTTAATAGAGCAAATGTGTATCAGTTCTCTGTTACTACTCACAAGACTTTTGCCTTGCGCTAGATGACTATAGTAAATCTGCTGTTGGATCCGATCTTGGTGATAATGCACCGTGGAGCCGCCAGCTAAAGGCCCGCACTTGATCGTCCAATTTCGTCCAATTGAATCGAGCAGCAATACATTTGTTGTAACACTTTCATAGAACTGTATCACTAACACTGGCTGACATTAATCTACGAGCTCCCCAACAGCTCACTTATCGAAAACTGTGCTTTTCACATTGAGTCATAGCTACTGTTTGATTTAGCAAATGAATAATAGAGTGAGTACCACAGTAGTGGTACAAATCAATCAATTTTTAGAAGCTTATGTTCTTTAATTGTACCAAGTTTGACAAGATATAATTTTTGAGCAGTTCCGGAAGTGGGAGCGGATAGTAGAAGTATTATATTTAGCCTCAATGCGAATAACTACTTTGAGACTTTCTTGGTGTTGGCTCCATTCTATCATGACTTAACCTTTCCTTATCCACATCCTAGTTTGCCGGCTTGATACCTCAGACGTCACGGGGGAGGCACAGCAAAGAGGTCTCGTGGACTCATTGACAAAGTCCGAGGTTAATAATGCAAACACATCCTGGCGACAGGTGACTTGTGACAGTGTCTTCTAGGTACTGTATCGCACCGGGACAAGGGACATTGGGTGGGCTCAGGCGACCGGATCTCACGCGGAGCTTTTAGACCCTAGCTAACGCGTTGACACTAATCTTGCCATCTTCTTATGGGTCAGGCATTCTAGCTCTTCTTGCCTGTCTTGAAGAAAACGTACGCATACGGAACCTGTATTTTACCCAGAACGAACAGATGTCCGGACATGCTTGTTCCTACAAATACAATCCAGTAATGGATCTCAATGGGCGTCACGACTTCAATGGTAGTTCACTTCCGTGGAACTGGGATCGCACGCGGCGAAAATGCGTGAAATTGGAAGCGTGTCGAGAAGGGCAGAAATTGTCCGCCTGACATCATACCTTTCTGGGCGGGCAGCTGTCACGTGATACAACCGTTCGCCCCTTTCCTTGTGATCTTCCTATGGATTGCTCGCCTTACGGCTCGCACGCCGTGCTGCCTCCCATAACGAACGCGGCGAAGCGAAGGCCCCCTCCTGTTACTTTGGTCCCATAATGGGCAACTTCCCGTCAAAGGTCAGGGGCTAGCGAACTGGCTTCCCGGATGTCTCTTGCTGCATCCTGCTGGCGTGCTTGGTTGCCATTTGGGAAGTCAACATAGTAGCCAGTATTGAACCATGTTTCCGACATGGCAAAAAAAGATCCGACACCATTTAGTCGATTCAATTTAGATAGGGTAGGGTGGTAGTGATAGGTCTCATTTTAATTGAGTGATTGCCCTTGACGATTAAAGGTGAGGGTTGCGTTTGAATTTGTGCTAGTTTCCTGTTAAGAGCAGAAATGGAACAAGCTTGTCCACTTGCTTGTGCGGGCGATACGATCGAAATGCGACGTAAAAGACGCGCTTACCTTTGCTTTTGATCATCATATGCAAAATGCAGACTAGAATGTGAATTAGTCTATAACTGATTAATGAGCCATTCGCAGTTTCACAGTACAAATATGTTTATACTTAGACGTCCATGGCTCAATCTTTGAGACAAGCGTATGAACTACTACCAGGATCAACCAGGTTAATATCTTCATATATATTTTGTAGCCATGTCGGAACCGTTACAATATGGTTGAATATCGTTAACGTTTCGACACCTCATGATATTTGTATGCGCTATTCTGTCCAATCAAAATAGATTTTTGATTATTCAGCCAATGTAAGGAAGGATAAGAGAGACTATATTTCGATCAATCCTACCGTTTATCAAAGCTTCAACTTCGTTCCGACCGGTTCAGACGTATTTCGTCGGAACCCTTGCAAAAATATGGGTATGACCATAGAAAAAACTGATAAACACATATTTATTTGCATATCCTCCGCATTCCGACCATGAACCTATCACGTTTGCAGTCCGTCAACACGTTAAGGCAAAAAGCAACAGCGTCTAACGCATTCAAGCGATTCCTCCATGAGGAAAACATCTTGATGTCAGCCGTTTCGGATGCGGTTGGCACTGACTCCAGCGGGCAATTCTTGTGAGTCTTTTAGACCGTTTTGGAATTTACTTGGCTTTTCAAGAGAGCATGCCTGGTGAGAAGCTTGCCCAGAATACCATCATGCAGTATTTCCGATACGCTAAGCTGTGGCTGCTAAGCTGAGACTGCTAAGCTGTGGCTGCTAAGCTGTTTCCCGTAGAGTAGTGCTCATGTAGAGCTGTTTCCCGTTGAGTAGTGCTCATGTAGAGGCTGCCGTCTTGATAAAAGGAAGCATGCTTGACAAGTACTGTAAGACGCCTCCAGCGGTTACGGCTGTAAAGCAAGCAAATGGATGTACAAAGGAAAATCTTCATTTACTCGTGAGTTATATGTATGCGCACGCTACAAGTGCAACGGATTATCAAGATGCTGCCTTACTCTCGTTACTTTTGTATCTCTTTGGTCGAGCGTCGGACCTGATACATCAGAAGAAAGAAAAACCGTGGATGTGTGGAAATGCCCTCTTCATACGCTTCATTTGGATGAAGAATTCGAAGGAGAACGGTCTCTCGCAATTCCCTGATACATCAACCGCAACATGTCCGCTCACCGCCCTCGCAGTTGCGCTGGCCATGCAGACTACCCCAAACGCATCGCTACTACCTCAGCTCCCCGAGGCCACGGCAACTGACATCACGGAGCTGGGTCCACCGATTCTAGGCTGATACGGCAATTGATATCACGGAGATGGGTCCACTGATTCTAGGCTGCCACTGATGCTAGGCACCGTGCTATCTGGAGCGACTGTCGAAACGGACCTTCTCGCTCACAAGCACGGCGAGACGACGGGAAAAACAAATGGGCGGACGGTTTTACCTGGTATACACAGCTACATCAATCGCACGTTAGGAAAGATTGCTGGACCAGCAGGCGTGACCGCTACCTTTGGAGGCGCGTAAGCTGCTAATGGAAGTCCCGACTTGACGCTTCAGTGGATTGTCGACCGGGGCGGTTGGAATCTGTCATCCATGAACAAGGAAAGGAGGTACATCTTCAACACCACAAAAGAAGACCAAAAAGTTGCCAAGGTGCTCAGTGGTGGTACATCAAGGCCGTCGTACCGATTGCCAACTTTCAACGTTTGACGCACTTACCCGCGCCAAACTCAACGCGTTCAAAGCGGCCTTGTTTGTCACCTGCTCCGATCTACAGAACTACCAGCTCAACGTACATCCAAGCGTCTCCGATGTGTTGTGCGCACATCTCATCAAAGCCTTCCCTGCCTTCAAGTCGATGAACGCATACGCCCCCATTATATGTTGTGTCACCGACGCGTTGCGCGTCTTCGACATCGAGTACGAGGAGCACTTGACTTGGCCTGTACATCTGACAAACGAGGTCAACCGAGCCAAAGCAGAAAAAAAGAATGTAGACCTCAAAGATATCGTCGTCATGCAAACACAAGCGGCTGTGATTGAGGATCTACTTAAACTCACAACAACGCTAGCAGAACATGTCAGGGATGTCGAAGCGCAGCTTGCCGGTCGCCCGCCGGTAAGCAAGCGAAAGCCTTAAGAACAACAAACAAGCGAGCAAGTTGAGAATGCACAGCAGCCCCAGAAGCGCAGAAAGTCATCAGGTACTAACCTGGTCGGTGCGTGGTACGAATGGTACGCGTGTCGGGCGCACTCGTCAGTTCTCATCGATAAGCGGAAGAAATCTGAGCTCCGCAGCGTCGTACACTTCATGCTCTTATTTGTAGATACCCTGCAAGTGGACGAAACGGCCGATGATTTCCGTGATAACGTTCTCAGCGTCGGCAGGGAAATCTAGAAGCGAATACAAACCTTTTTTGCGCCGCGGAAAATCCGCACGCGCTCGTGTGGAGCGGTACTACAAACATTCCGTGCACTTCATCGCTCAGGCGCGCTAGACATCCACATCCGCGAATTCCATTTTCGAGTTCAAGCAGGTCTTGTAGAGGATCCCACCCCGCGTGTGAGCCGAGTGACTTTCATCCCTGTATCAGCTGCTGCTTCTACAGCTCCGCCATGATGCGCACTTGCAACGCCGGCCAAAAATAGAAGGCTTCGTATAACCTTTATATAAATAAATAAACAATCCGTGCGCCAACAGTGGTATGAAACCAATCCATGCATTTCTCCGATATTTTTTTCTTTTTGCAACATTTGCGACGCCGGCCATAAATGGAAGGCTTCGTATAACCTGTACATAAATAATAATAAAAACTCATGGCCAACAGTGGTGTGAAAACAAACCATTCATTTTTCCGATTATACTTTTTCTTCATTCTATTACTCTTGAAACCTTCCGCCACCTGCCTAGATGCCTATCAAACGAGTGAAAGAAAACGAATTGTTCTCCCAAGAAATTATTCAAGTGCTTGGTCATCACAGCTATCCGTGAGATCAGCAAAGAGGGTAGGAAATATCGCATCAATTACGACGCCATTAGCCACCTCAACTTAGCATAATACTCACTGTGGAAGGTAAAGTGCACTTATCTGAAGCACACACTGTGCATCTTTTCGCTGTGACGGCTAAAATGACGGCTGACCGACCCACAACCGTCATTAGAAAGGCCGACATAGACTGGCTTGTTCCTAGCAAACCAGTGAAGACGGCGAGTGGATGGGGGCGGTTCGCTCGAAGACCGTCCACTCTACGGTGCCCGTCGCCTTCTCGACCGCAAGCGCATTGACGGGGTAATTTACTACCTGGTTGACAGGCAGCCAACACGGGAAAACGCGCAAGGACGTCAGCAACACACAGATCGTCAACTTTGAAAAACCGCGACGTGCACTTGTGCGCAAGACCTACATTGAATACGAAGCTAAAGAAGCAGGGAAGTAAGAAACTTAAAAAAGCGGCACGTTTCAATCATTCTAGTACTCACACAATCATACGCGAACTAGCTTTCTTTGAATGCACTCCAAGGCAAACAGTCCGAAGGCACGACAAGGTTAACTGCACCATCGATCACTCGTCGCTTTGTTAGTTATATAAAAAAACAGGGTATCAACCTTTTGATCCTGGTTCAATACTTCGGAGGGGAATCGAACCCCTCCTGCGGACGGCCGCTGCCTCGATCCAGCGAGCGAAAATGCATCTCTTGGGTTGAATAGTAGTGATCAAGGCCTATATTGAATACGAAGCTAAAGAAGCAGGAAAGTAAGGAACATAATAAAAATGCGGCACGTTTCGATCAATCTATTACACACACAATCATACGCGATCTAGCTTTCTTTGAATGCACACCAAGGCTAACAGCCCGAAGGCACGCCAAGGTTAGCTGCACCATCGATCACTCGTCGCTTTGTTAGTTATATAAAAAAACAGGGTACCAACCTTTTGAGCCTGGTTCAATACCTCCGAGGGAAATCGAACCCCTCCAGCGGACGGCCCCTTCCTATATCCAGCGAGCGGAAGTGCATTTGTTGACTTGAGCAGTAGTCGAGAATGAGCTTTGCACGTTAATGGTGCTGTCCGGTTATTCTGTGCGATTGACCCTGTCATAGTAACGAAGGTTTTTGATTGGCTTCTTAGATATGTGGCTCCACCCAATGATATCACTACATCTGTGTGACACTCATTTTATCTTTCATTTGATTGATTTAAAACTGACGGGTCGGAATGGGTCGGAGTGGTCGGAACGTTTACATTAGGTTTTAATATTATAACGGTCTGCAAAGATCCGACACCATTGATTAGAGTCAAATTAGATAGGGTTAGGAAAGCAATTACAATCCAATAAACGACGCTGAACGCGGCGGGGTGCTAAGCCGCGCCCGCGCCGCTACAGCGCCCGACCTCCGCTGCGCTGCGGTGACTCTACAATAGATTGAGATGCTTGTACTCCGCGCTACGCGCCACGCTAGTCTTGGTCATTTCGAGCAGGAAAGCCTTTCTGCTGCCCTGACCCAGATGCAGGTCTGGACTGCTGACCGGCTTCCGCCGAGAACAGATACCGGTATTCTTCCTCTTTTGATTCGCTCCCACACCGCTGGTATGCCTCTTCTGAACTGGTTGCATCCGACTCTCGGGCCACCATTCAGACGGCGCGGGCCGTCCTGGTTGATGGAGGTCTGCTTCTTTGACCGGGTTAGAACGTGATCTATACCTTCCCATTCCAAATGCTGCCGTGGGACCTCGATTTTTTGCCCTTTGGTAAGTCCGTAGCGCCAGTTCCAGCTCCGCGGTAATTTTAAGTCGTAGCAGCGCCAGCGGGTTCGCCAATTTCCGGTCGTCCAGCATACTGAAGAAGTGTTCCACATGTTCTTGGGCAGCTTTCAACCGGCTGGCGTCTTCCTTGACCGGTATGTTGGCCCTCATTCCTGCGACATTCAATCGATGGAGATATTCCAGAGGGGTCTCGTCTGCTCTCTTCTTGATATGAAAGTACTGGCGTGCCACCGACATTCCCGATCCACAATATTGTTCTCCAAATGCTTCAACCAGCCCCTTCCAATTGTCCCGGACTTTCTGAATGAGCTACTGGATCCAGGTTTTTGCCGGGCCCTTCATCAGGTCTCCGAAAACCAGGCACTTCTCATAGTCCGGCGTACGGTCTCTGAGTAATGCTGACTTCGTCTTGCTTAGCCATCCTCGGGCCTGGTCATCGTCCATGTCCCGCCCAGTAAAATCTTTCAGCTCGGACGTGGCCGACATCCGGACCCTGGTAATCGCCCCTGAGTCCGGATCAAAATTATTCCCAGGTCATCTGGGTCATAGTGGCACCTGGCCGACTTAACCGACTCCATGTCAACGTCGCTGAGTGACGTCTTCCTATTCGATGGTCGTCCAGGTCGGCGACCTGGCCAACGACTAGGCGGGTCAGCATGGGGCTTACTCTGCCTAGACTGCACTGACTCCATGCTCTGATCAATTCCCTTGCATAATGTTAGGCTGGGCTAGGCACCTGTCTCTCCCGATTGCCAGGCTGGTCCTGCGGTCCTGGATTGTAGCGGACGGTACTGGACCGACGCTGCTCGTCCAAGTATCTTTCCATCAGAAAACATATTCTGAAGGTGGTCCGGCACTTGAGGGCCAGCTTGAAAGCCCACTTGAGGGGTGACCTGGGGACCAGCTTGGTAGCCGGCTTGGGATTCCTTCTTGATTCGCCCATCCACGTCTCTGCCCCTTGGATCTGGACCCGCCATCGTCGTCCGGGTCTAGACGCTATGCTGTCTGGCTCCTTTCCGATCGGGCGCATCTGGATCTTCGTATCCCCCAAACTCGGTGACCAATGCCACATGCACTACTCCTAGGGCCAAGCGTCATGCGGAAATACCCACAGATGATCCCTCGAATCTGCTTCCAAAGGGGCAGACTCGTACTGCGGAGAACATGAATGTATTCCGGCCGGTCTGCCTGCCGCTATCTTCTGCGGTGGGTAGCGGTCCACTAGCGGTACCAGGCCGTCGGGAAGCACGCTGGATACATCCTTCAGCCTATTCGCCTCCATGTCGAATAACTGTTTCGGGTTGAAAGCGCCGGTGTTGATGCCGGTTTGCTTGAGCCGGTCAAACAGTCCTCTAATAAGAGCCACGGGGTTGTCTGAAAAGGATGGGGGAGAAACGGGACCCTTTAATCCACCTAGCATTTTTGGTCGAGTTATCTTCAGGACCCCATCCGCTCGCAAGAACTGACCCAACTTGCGAAGGTGGTAGGCACGCTACAGGTCGGTGTCTATTACCTTCAATAATAGGCCTTCCAGCTTTTATTCGTCTCCTTCAAAACGTGGCCTATCCTTGTGAGGTAGATGACTTGGTCCTTGCGCGTCCAGCTTTTTTAGGGGTAGGTGACCTGTATGGTGACCTGATCCTGAGCTGGCCAGCTTACCACTCTGGTCATATCCAACTTTCGGTTTTTCTTCTTTCTTTTTTTCTTCTTTAATACTTCCTCCGTCCCAAAATATAGGGCGCAGTCGTCACTTAAGCATGTCTCAAAATATAGGGCAGAGTATCGATGCAGACTTGACTTAATTATACCCACAAGCTTCGCTAAAGTGCGAACGTTGGTTCGTGCATGGAGGCAAAAGTACGATGGTTTTGGCGAGATTTTCGCTGCTAATTCGCCGTTCAAGCGTGGTCTGTCACGTCTGTCACACTCTCCGTCGTGTATGGAGCCCGCTTGGATTTCCTCTCTCGACATTTCCAAAGGCGGAAAGCGATCATTCGGAACAGTCAAACCTGACGGATAAAGCAGGCACAAGTCCCCTTGGAAGGCAAATTTTCGTGGCCGCCGCATACATACGGGCAAGTACGGATCTGCGCACGTCTGTGGTGAAGTTCTTGCGCTTTTGTGAGGGTTATGAGCAGCGCTGCGTCATTTTTAAAATGTGGAGGCTTGGGAATCCCAACGTTTGCATATCACACGATCTAGGGCGTCAATCGGCTCGCACCAAAACCCCGCCAAACAGCAATAAAAGTGCTTTCTATTCCGCCAATCAACAGCACGCAGTATTTTCTGGGATCCTTAATCGAGAATTTTGAAAAATCACTGCCTTATATTTTGGGACGGAGGAAGTATTAATTACATGCACTTGTTTCTTCTGATCATTGTCAAAACCATGATCCTACCTTGGACTAGGTGAAGTCCGAGCTGGCTCCATCTGGGGCATAGTAACCGTCACTATAGTTACTGACACCATAGTCCTGACCAGATCCAGTAGGATCCTCCAAGGGAGTAACTTCTTCTTTTATGTCGACTTCATACTACCCCAATCCGAGTCGACCATCGCATCCTTCCATCTTCAGCAGCATTGGGGGCGATGTGCCTTCCCCAATTGCACCCGACACAACGTCCTCAACAAATTTGACAGATCTTGGTCTTTCACCCACTAGGGACTCGTGGTAATATCCAGGGTCACCAAGAGATCCGGGTACGTGGACCTTTGCGGTGTAGTCACTCTCAGAAATTCCTTCTGAGATGCGAACAACCACGGGGGACCCAGATGACTGACTGTCGGAGGGGGTACTCCGTCCATCCAGGTCTTGGTCCGGGCCTGCATCAAGCTGGCTGGACTGGCCACTTCCATTACCTTTGCCTTGACGACTGGGATGATCCATGTTTTGTAAAGCTCACCTTGTGTACCCGTCAGGACTGGCGGTTATGCTCTTCCTGGTGGACTCCAGGACGAAAAGTTAAAAGTTGGTAAAATTGGTGGACGTGGATTAGGACTAGGGTTGCTCCTGGGCGGAACTTCACCGGGGAGCGGTCTGGCGTTATACCTGAAATAAATCTTCGGGGCATTCTTCAGCCCGAACGGCATCCGATTCCACTCGAACAACCCGAAGGGCGTCACGAACGCAGAGATCTCCCGTGCACGGTCGGTC
>MIQA02024271.1:0-15373 GCA_001887855.2 Sclerospora graminicola
AGTAATGTCAACTCCCAGTCAGTTGTACCCAAATTCCATTGCCACGAATCGATGAGCTATTCGATAAGATGCAGGGTATGATCTTTTTCACAGTCATCGACTTGGCCCAAGATTTTGGTTATCACAAATGCGTATTCACCCGGATTGCAAGAAGTAGACCGCGTTTTGTACGTCTAATGAGACCTATCAATGGTGCGTTGCTCCTATGGGCCTCGCCGGAATGCCAGGCATTTGGTCACGCTTAATGCGTGTTCTTTTCGGGGAATTCCCATTCGTGGTGGCCTATTTGGATGGCATATGCGTGATTTCCGTCTCTTATGATGAGCATTTGGGGATATCTAGCTCTCGTTTTTGCCGCCTTACGCACCGAAAAACTCTACGCACACATCGGGAAGTGCAAGTTTGCACGCAAGGAGGTCACCTTTTTGGGGCATACGGTTTACGCCAAAGGGTCGGATGTGGATACTACCAAGACGGAAGCAATCGCAAAGTGGTCAACACCACTCTCCGTCAAGGCGTTACAACGTTTTTTGGGCCTACGGGCTATTATCGCCGCTTTATCCATCGATTTGCCGACATAGTCCTTACGCTAAGCCATCTGGTCAAAACGGATACGCCATGGGTCTGGACCGCCGCACAAGAAGCATCTTTCTTACGGCTGAAGGCTGCCCTCCAATCGGCACCTGTGCTGACCTTACCCAACTTTTCTCGCTCGTTTGTTCTGACGACAGATGCGTCCGGGTCGTGTGTTGGGGGTGTGTTATCCCAATTTCTGAGTTGCCTGGATCATCCCATAGCTTTTTATTCCAAACATTTGGGCGTGCATGAGCTTAACTGGCCTGCTCACGAAAAGGAGCTCTTTGCCATCAAAGCTGGGTTAGACAAATGGCGTCATTATCTTTACGGTCATCGGTTTGAGATTCTTACCGACAATAGCACCTGTTCTTGGCTGCTTCACCACCCCAAAGTCTCTCCCAAGCTAGCTCGGTACTTAATTACTTTTTCTCAGTATACGTTTACGATACACCATATTAACGGGGCATTAAACGTCGTAGCTGATGCGCTCTCGCGCCGGCCTGATGATACATAAGCAACGACTATCCGCTTCCACGAGTGTGATTGTCAACAGCGGGGTTGACGTATACGCTGTTCGCCCTTGGTGCCACCTCTTCCCCTGGAGGGGTATGAGGCCATGAAAGTTGCTGCCTTATTGGCAGCGTCATATGTCGAGCTGTCACCAGACGTTTGTAAGACGTTTCAACAAGGATATCAAAGGGGTGCAAAATTTAAAGAGGCATGGTATCATCCGGAAACGAGTTCACTGTTCGTGAAAAACGATGAGCTATTGTTTTTGCTTTGAGTGAATAAGCTCACGCGCGTTTGCGTTCCAAACAACAATCGCTTGCGAAGTCAAATCATATCGGAATATCATGACTCAGCCATAGCTGCTCATCCTGGCACTCGCAGAACATTCTTGCGCGTTGCGCAATGGTATTATTGGAAATCCTTGCACAACAACATCAAAGAATATGTCAACACGTGTGAAACCTGTGCACGTTGGAAGCATGACAACAAAAAAAAAAACGGATTACTCGTGCCAATTTCAATTACCGATGCATGTAGGCAAGTAGTGGTCATGGACACTGGGCTTCCTATTTCAAATGGATTGCCATTTTAACGTTTGTCGATAAGTTTTCAAAACGGACGAAGTATGCAGCGGTGCACGTCAAGGATGATGCTAAAAAAAACGGCTAAAGTGTTTTTTTTTTACAGTGTAGTGCGTCACCATGGTCTTCCAGAAGTCATCATCAGCGACAGAGATAGCAAGTTTACCTTAACGTTTTGGAAATCTATGATGACAACCATTGGTGTTCGGTAAGTATGATCACCGCCCATCGAGCCCAAGCCGATGGACAAACAGAACGACAAAACTTAGTCGTCGAAGACGCTCTTAGATGCATAGTATCATACCATGGCACCGATTGGACAGAGCACCTAGGAAGTATCGAGTACGCCCATGCTACACTCGTTAGCGCATCGACAGGATACCCTCCCTTCGAAATTGATACGGAAAGGAAAGAGCGGACATCATGGCAAAAATCGCCTGAGTCAAAAATCCCCAAAAGGAGATTGACGTACAAGCTAAAGGGTTTGTGGAAGCTCGAGCAAAGATCATCGAGCAAGCTCGTAAGAATCTGCTCAAAGCCCAAGCTACGCAAAAGCACTACTACAACCAAAATCGCCGCCTTAGTCAAGTCGAATTTAAGGTTGGAGACCTAGTAATGTTGGATACGCGTATAGTATCGTTGAAACACGCCCCTAAAGACATGGAAACAAAACAGGCAAAGTTTTCGGCAATAAAGATTGGGCCATTCGATAAAGATGATAAATCCAAGCGTAGCAAGACTCAAATTACCCCAAAGAATGAAGAATATCAATCCAACATTTAACGTGGATGTGCTGTCAAAATATAAGCCAAAGCCCGAGAGGTTTCGTAGTCGACCTATACCAAAAGCGTCCAAATTCGAAGATAATGACACCGCGGATAACCTTCAAGTTATCGAACGCCTATTTAGGAGAAGTCAGTTTAATCGCCAACCACATTGGCTCATCCAATGGCATGGAGAATCAGAAAAAGAAGCAAAATGGGAGAAAGAGAAGAATATTCGCCATGTCTCCCACTGGAAGGATCTCGTCGTCGATTTCAAGCAGCGTCAACGAGAGATCAAATCGGGGAGGATATCAGGGCCAGTTATTCAGGCTGGACCGCATTTCATCTTTGACTTAAAACCATTTATTTTTCTTATTGCATATTATATGGGTTATACTAAAAACTAAGTATAACATGTTTGCGCAAGTAGGATAGGCGATACAATTAGGTGTGGGTTACACCAACAAAACTAATGGTTAGAAAAAGGTTAAACAAAATTCAGTCTTCAATTTTCCAGCAATCCTAACATTAACCAAATCACCTTTTAGAAGACGGCCGGGTGTATTTTTTGTGAAGTACGGTAATCTAATAATAATCTTAATATTAGGTCCCCTCTTGGATTCGTTATTTACATCCGAATCGGATTTCCTTGTGGATCATAAGAACTTATAATCCAATATTCACATTTCAGAAAATAGGGAGCTTCAGGCTACTCAGTGCACATTGATAGAGTTCCCTGACTTGCAGTCTGACCTTATGCCACTTCCCACTGGGGAGAATTGGCCAGTCAGAACGAACCAATCAGTGACTTTGACCTAAATTATTTGTACCCTAGCATGCATGTCATAGGCGACTGCCACTCAGGCGGGGCCTACTATTGAGAGCTAATACTTTAAACATCAGTTTTTACACAAATCGTAAGCGACCACAATAATTTTGACAGTGATTTGTAGTACCGTGGAAACATAGGTGCCGCCTTTGACATGCATTTTACGGTACAGACAACTCCCTTAAATTGAGACATCACTACAGCACATACCCCTTTAAAAACGATTGTTATGCGTATTACCAAATTTACGGGATTTCGAAAAAGATGCGCAAGTAAAACCCGATGTGGGACGAGGCTTAACTACATTTTTGGTAAGATGAGGCTTTCAGGTTGAAGCATATCGTACATCGTCTGCGTTAAAGAATTCTTGCTGCTGCATGCCAAGTTGAATCTTAGATGATACGGTGAAACAGTATAATACCTCATTCCTTGGGTGAACGATCAGCATTACGACATGGATTATGAATTATCCAGCCGTTTACGTGCAAGTTTCTACAAAACTGGATTGACAAACGCAGCTACAATGAGATTCATGATCTACCGAATCAAGTAGAGACGCTCAAGTATCTTATGAGCTTCAAAATGCGCCACAACCACTTGCGTCAACTACCTGATGTTTTGGAACTTGGAGACGCTAACAAGTCTCGATCTTAGCAAGTAGGGTGTATCAGAAATTATTGGAGGATTATAAACTGATTTGTTGGATATGGCTATGATTTTTATTTGTAGCAACGAGCTCGAGGGATATTTACCAGAACAAATCTACCAATTAGTCAATTTTAAACAATTAGGATTAGAGGGCAACAATTTGACACAGTTGCCATTTTCCTGTGGAAAACCGTTCAATTAAAAATGTTACGGATTCAAAGCAACCAGTTACGGACGTTGCCGGCGACGATTGGATTTGAAGACTTAAACGAAATGAGAGGAACTCGAAGCAGAACTGAGGAGAGGAGCGCGAATGGACAGTGAGATTTTGAAAACTTAGGCTTCCTACATATGCATGCGACTTTCAAAGGGGAGTCGTCATCTATACAAGCAGCGTTACGGCTAAGGATCGTAAACCAAACGTCCACCTTGCCCTGGGCTTCGCCCATTGTAATTATTCAAGAAGAATGGGGTGGATATAGGTTGTGTATTGACTACCGGCTGGTGAACCGGCTGACTAAGCTGATGGTCTACCCGATGCCGCTGATAAATGATTTGCTGGAGGACTTGGATAAAGTTTTGTGGTATTGCTCATTGGACATGGCCAGTGGATTCTGGGTGGTCTCTATGACCGATCGCGCACGGGAGATCTCTGCGTTCGTGACGCCCTTCGGGCTGTTCGAGTGGAACCGGATGCCGTTCGGTCTGAAGAATGCCCCGCAGATTTATCAACGGCTGATAGATAACGCGCTGTATGGACACTTCAAGATCAAGGCGGATCAAGATCCAGCTCTGGTCGGAGACGTGTTCACCGAAGGTGACCCGGACCCCGACCCAAAACCTTCAGTTTTGGGGCGGCGGTCTTACATTGATGACATTCTCGTTACGGCAACTACCTGGGATTTATTGTGTGACAAAGTGGAGAAGTTGATGATTACGTGTGAAAAGTGGAATCTTTCGATTAGTGTGGTTAAGAGTTTCTGGGGAAAGACTAAGGTGACCTATTTGGGCCATCAGGTTTCGATTGCCGGATTGGAGGCTAATCCGAAGGATTTGGAGTCCTTGAGTAATCTGCCTTTCCCGCGATCCCTAAAGGCTATGCAATCCTTTTGGGCAGCCTGAATTATTACAGTCGGTTCATCGAGGATTTTGCAGTCTATGCGGCGGTTTTGTATGAATTACGGGAGGTGGATTACCATAAGCTGAGAGAGCAGGATAGGCAAGCGGAGACGCGAGCCGGGCCGGCAATATCATCCAATGGGATGCCGCCCTTGTCAGCTATTTCGGCTAATGAGAAGGCGCCCTTTTTTGCCCCGACAGGCTGCCGGCTGCCGGATCCCAGCGCGGCCGGCCCGGACGACCACATGACTCGAGCGATGGTGGCCTTTGGCATGTTAAAGGCAAAGATGGCGACTACACCGGTCCTGAAACATTTCGATGTTAATAAGATTCCGGTGGTCATCATCTACGCTAACAAGTGGGCCATCTCGGCCGCTCTCGTGCAAGATCATGATGGAGTGTACTGTCCCGTGACCTTCACCAGCCGGACCCTGAAAGTTAATGAAGTTAATTACGGATTGGTGGATAAAGAAGTTTTGGCTCTATTGCGGATCTTGGATGTGTGTTATACTATGCTGGTGTCTCGGTCTATCAAAGTACTATCTAGACGGTCAGCCCTATCATGGCTCCTGACGGCAAATAGAATTGACGGCCGGCTGGGGAGATGGGCGGCTCTGCTGTCTCAATGGTCCCTCGAAGTGATTAAGTATACTAAAGGGGAAGAAGAAATACTGGGCACACTGGCTGTCAGCATTACCCCAAGGGCAGAAGTGGAGGAAGCACTGATAGCGATCGCGCCTCGGAAGCAGCCTCGACAAACTATCGTATTACCGCCGCCAACAGTGGGACCCACGGAGGAACTAATGGTTTTGAGTTTTGACGGGTCGGCGAGTGTAAAGAAGGGGGTCGGGGCCTATAGTGCCATTGTGTGGAAGCTGCCCGAATGGAAAGTGGTCGCGGCCGCCTCGGATTTCACGCCTGGCATAACGGTGAACGAAGCGGAGTATAGAGGGCTGTTGCTTTGCCTAGATCTGTTGGCTGGCCGGACACAGGGGCGGATCATCATATGTGGTGATTCCAACCTAGTGATCCGGCAAATCACAGGAGAGATAGATTGCAAGGCGCCCCGGCTGAGATTGTTAAATGATCGGGTTATGTCCGCCTTGCGGAGATGGCTGGAGCACGAATTGCTGCACGTCAAACGAGACTGGAAAAAGAGCGCAGATCATTTGGCTACGCTGGCCATGCGCGACAACGTGGGGGTAACGGTTTCCGATCCAGCCCTGTTATCAGATCTGACGGAGATCAACCGGCTGCCCGAGATTATCTATCCGGCCAACACGGAGGAGATAATCCGGGTGAGCGCTGTCACCCGATCGCAGAAGCGCCGTTCTTCAGCCGCTGGCCCACTATCCCCAGAAAAAATGAACGAAGGGGTAGTTCAACAGTTGCGAGCAGAGCGGATTCTCCAAGCGCAGGACGAGGAAGAATGGATAGTAGATCTCAAGGCATACCTCAACGGAGACGTGGATAAACTGACAGCCGAACAAGCTAAAGAATGCTTCAATCTGGCCCCGGATTATGAAGTGGACGAAAACGGGCTACTGTTTTTCTACCGAGACGCCGACCAGCCGGTGATCGAGAGAGATACCAGGATTACGAACAGCACACCAAGACTGCCTTAAGCCACAGAGCCTCGATTACGTAATCAAGGCTGAACGTCACCGATTGTAATGGGGTGCCATTACATAAGTGATATTTAAGTAGAAATATCACAGTTCAATTTCAGACTTAATCCCCGAAATGCGAATATTGGATTATAAGTTGTTATAATCCATCCTGAGAACAGATTCTGATATTATTCTCGAATTAACAGTATTAAGGATAAAGTATATTATTTTATACCAAATGTACTATGATTAACTATGGTCTAATTATACTAGTTAGCTCTAACCATTCATAAAATATTCATCTAAAATTAACTTCAGTACCAATAGATTAGGTATATATTAATATATTAAAATATATATACTTAGTGATAGATTAATTAATACACTAATTAGTATTTATAAAGTTTATCTAAGGTAAAGTAAGGAGGCCAAATTTACATTTGGTCCTACACAAATTGCACGCTTCCTCACTGCAATCTTACAGTGCAAGCCGCGTAACAGTAGCCCTGTTATACCGATGGATGACGAGTTGCCGCCATCTTGGTGTGGACCACGCTAAGTCGCAACACTACCCCGCAACTCGATCACTCGGTGAGACGACATAACTGCGGGAGGTAAACAAGCCGTGGTGTCGGGATTGGCTTCGTTAGGAAATCGGCCAGTTGTGATTTGACCAGGACGTACTGCAAGAGGATGGAGCCTTGTTCAACGTGATCGCGCACAAAGTGCGCCCGTAATTTGATGTACTTGGAACGTAGCGTGTATCCTTGAGTGCTTGTTAAACTAATCGCTGATGTGTTGTCCATCAGGATGGTCGTGCCACTGGTCGCTTTCAAGCAAATTTCACGAAGGAGATAGCGGATCTAAAGCACCTCTTGTAAGGTAAGTGCAAGTGCCATGTACTCGGCTTCAGCGGATGAGAGGGCAACAGTAGACTGACGCTTGCTCTTGTATATGACTGGACCACCACAAAGCATAACGAGTACGCCCGACGTCGAGCGTCGACTCGCCTTGTCCCCTCCCCTGCTTGCATCACTGAATACGCGGAGTGAAACCGCATCACCATTGCCCCTGTGTTAGTGAATACCGACCCCAATCGTTCCCTTAAGATAACAGAGCACACGTTTGGCGGCGCGCCAATGCGCGGACGTAGGACGATCAAGATACTGAGACAACATCGAGAGTGCAACCAAGATGTCAGGACGGGTTGTATTCGCCACATATAGCAAAAAGCCAATTAGTTCTCGGTACATACGCTTGTCGTCGAAGGCTTCGTGCGTCGCATCGATGGTGAAGTCTTGACCGAAAACCAGTGGATTGCGGACGGCATTAGCATCGAGGCAACCGAACTTGGCTAACATCTTGGGATAAATTGATTTTGCATCAAGATCAGTTGCCCTTTATCTTGCTCGTAGGTAATCTCCATTCCTAGCACTTATCGGGCGAAACCGAGCGACTTTAGCACAAAGTGCTCTCGCAGCTCGTCGCAGAAGCCGTCAGCACTGGCTTGTATCTTGCTTCCACCAAGCAAGTCGTCCACGTACAACACCACTTAAACAACGCCGTCTTCGTTGTCGTCGTCTTGACGTCGGATGAAGAAGCACGGATCAGCACGGCATTGGCTAAAGCCAAGCTGTTTGGAGACGGACCGAATCTTCTTGAACCAGGCTGATGCAGCCTGTTTAAGGCCGTATATGCTGCGGCAAAATTCACATACCATGCCGAGTTCAACGTTGATACCCTCTGGAGGATACATATAGACTGTTTCTTCAAGATCACCGTTAGGAATGCCGTTTCGACATCATACTGCCGGATCACATAGTCCTTTGCACAGCATATCGATAGAAACGTTCGAATGGTGTTCATGCTGGCCACAGGCGAGTAGGTATCGAAGTAGTCAACACCATGTGTCTAGAGGAATCCGCGGGCCACTAGTCGAGCTTTTTGTCGTACCACGTTACCACGCTCGTCATACTTTCGAGCAAACACCCATCTCGAATAATCACTTTTTCACCGTGAGGTTAATATTCACGTGTAATTCTTTTCATGAGAGCGTATCTCGTTTCGGATGGCTTCTTTCCATTCAGCAGCCTCGGGGTTTGCCATGGCTTCTTGGTACGAATTAGGCAGGTCATTAACAGCAAGGGCGATCTCGTATGAATCGACACGTTGTCTCTTGCTCTCTGGTAATGCATCAGCCTCAGTGATCAGCAGGGGAATCGTTGGGGAAAGCCACAGCATGTTCGGATCCATCTGTCAACAGTCGAGCTTGATCGAATTCGAGTCGATGAGGGCGAGTGCGTTCACTGCTGGAAACTAGGCGATTTTCCAGGACAACTGAAGGATGTCGCGATGATGCGTATTGTCTGACTAAACCTTGAGACGAACCATTGATTGAAGAAACCATGGGATAACTGGTATGGGTGCTAGCAGGTAGAGTGACGGTTGGAACACGAGCGTGAGTGTCAATTGGAGGGCACGAGCGGTCTTCACTCCCCCCCCCATAATTGGCACCAGCGAGCGAGTATCAGCATCAGCATTAGCCATCGAGTCGTCCACTTCCATCTCCTCAGATTCAGCAGCACTTGGCGTGTCGACCTCCATATCTTCTACGATACTTCGCTGAGTAGGAAGTGGTTGAGCTCGAGAGTCATCATCGTCCTCCACGAGTGGCGCATAATCGCCACCCCCATCACGGATCTGCATAACATTACGATGCGATGGGGGAGGACGCTCACCAAGCTGAATCTTCCGCGTAGTCACAATACGCTGGCCATCAATGTCTCAGACACGGTAACCTTTCGTCGTGTCGGAGTAGACGAGGAAAATGCATCGATGTGTCCCATTTCGAACGCTTTGAATCGTCAATCTTGATGACCCCAGGAGATCCGAGATGCTCTAAAGAGGGTCGCTTGCCTGTCAATACTTTGAGAGGGCTCATGTCAGGGCGAGCTGTGTTTGGGATACGATTGACGATATAAGTAGCAGTTACCACTACCATTGTCGATCGACATTCATGTAGTGAAGCATTGAACGGGCCATTTCCACGATGGTCCGGTTCATGCGTTCAGCTAAGTCATTTTGTTGAGGCGAGTATGGCACACTGGTTTGATGGATAATACCATTCGCAGCACAGAGTCGGTTGAACTTCGCACTGGTGTACTCACCACCATTGTCACTGCGAATACAGCGAATTTTCACACCGTGCCGATTCTCAACCAGCTCTTGAATTCAACGAACTTGTATAATACTTGACCCTTAGACTTTAGTAGGTACACACTGACGTATCGACTAAAGTCATCAATGAAGGTCACCACATACTGAGATCCACCACGGGTCTTGGGCTTCAGCGGACCCATGACATTGCTGTGAACGAGTTCGAAGAGTGAACTCGATTTCACCTCACTACCAGATTGACGAGCAAACGAAGAGGTCGCCATTTTGCCTCGAGTACAACCGCCCCATACAGTAGCAACATCATCATTGTGATCGATCGACGGGACTCCGTCAACAGCTTTCACGAGCAGCTTCACCTTAGCTTGTGACACATGTCCAAGACGGGCATGCCAGGTTGTGCCATCACTATTCGATTCTCCACTTGCATTTGCATGCGACATGAGGGCATGCTGGCCAACGTGCCATACATACAGTTTACCAATACGAGGAGTTCGAGCGATCATCTTCTCGTTAATCATCAAAGATGCACCATTGGCATCAAACTGGACGAGGGACCCGAGCGCCGTCAACGCGGGCACCGATACTTACTTGCTCTCCAGATGCGGGACATAGAGCACCTCCCTAAGCTTGACACTACAACCACCAGCGAGAATCCTACAAACTTGGTCAATACCTCTGGCTTGGAGTATTTGCCCACTGGCAAACGTCACACTGATGGGCGTACCCAATTGACGATAGCCCCTAAAGCCATCAAGCATTTCGGACATGTGGCAGCTAGTCCACTGTCCAACAACAACGTTGAGTTACCTTCTGTCTCATTGGAGACCACCGAGAAGACGAACCCATCACCACTGCCCTGCTTCTGCTGGGTACAGTCTTGTCGCTTGTGGCCATACTTACCACATCCATTACAGTGGCCGTTGAACCGACTACCACTGCTACGCGGGGCACGATTCTTCCAGGCACCATGAACACCGTTACCGTTGCCATTGTGACGTCCATTATAGCCATTTCGATTGTTTTCATAACGACCACCGCCATTACGAGCAGGACGAGGCTTGCGCTGAGAAAGACTGGCCTTGAATGCAGTTTCTTTCTTGTCACGACGCGTGAGCTTCTCATGTTTTCGACGAAACATCTCTTTCGCCTCCAGAAGCGTGACCCCATTTGTCGCTTCGATGATTCGGACCATAGCATCATAATCATCAGGCAAACTTCCCAATAGCACTACAAGCTTTTCATCATCATCGATTCGTTCACCAGCGGCAGAGATTTTGAGATACAATTCTTCAAAGCGCAACAGGTGCGCCATCAGGTCGCCTCCGGTTTCAATCACTCAGTTGCTTACGGAGCTGGTAGCACCATCATTGAATCTGCCACACTTGCACTTCTTGCACATTAGTGTCATTAAATCCGTCATATTTGCACAGTGCAAGTATGGCGGATTTAATGACACTAATCCCTATTGCATACAAGTAGAGATATAAACTACTAATGTTTTCTACGGAGGTATTATTGGTACTCCATTTGGATGACTACCGACATAGCTTAATGTCTTCCATAAAACTAACATATAATTTCTTTTGCCTGCCTCCTAGCAAGTTCTTTCTCTACCGTCATGGAATCGTGCAACTGTGTATTTACTACTCCTGGAGTATGTGCAATATTTTAGTGGCCATGCATTTTCATAGTAGAAGGCCACAACTGTGGACGTGGATCCTAAAATACATGCAAGTCGCTCCTTTATCGCAAGCATAAAGGTATTGTCAGCAGCAATGTAGCTTTCTAACATTCTAGACTCGTGCGCTTATTCTTAAACATCCAGCGTACTTTACTTTTCGATCTGGTCCAATACTCATATCGTTTAAGCCCTTCCCACCGCTGGATCGTTTCCGCATTGTCGGCGTGCCGTACACAGACTAAGTAAGAGGCTCCAAGAACTCGTCTTCTTCACTGTCACTCATGCCGTATATTTCATCAAGCCGCTTGGACGTAACTTGATTAAGTTTATTCATCAAAGGATGTATAGACATTTCTTGAACAAGAACGACTCCTTGATTGGCGACAATGAGATCTGGCAAGTTTGACCAGCCACTTTCGGGCGTAGCCGATTCTGACACTCCTCCACTGGTGGCCGATAGATTTCTCTTCAGTGCAGGAGCCATTGTCTCGGTAGGGCCACAAATACGCGAAGTCGGAAGAGGAATTCGGTCCAAGACTAATCGCCCACAACGGCCAATACGCCCGCGGCATCGATACTTGGGTGGCTGCTTGAAGATCGCCGCCATCAACCGAGGAGGTGACAAAGGGTAGGATGGGTACAATGGGCTAGACAATCCGACCGTGTCAGTTGTATCCTCCATCACAAAAATCGACGCAGCAGAGGACGGCGTAACTTTTGGCGTTTAGTTGCCCACGTCACATGTGACGTGATTGAGCGGGGTTTTGTGCAGGTTAAGTTTCTTGGCCAAAAGGTCTTCAGTCTGTGCTAATGTCATAACATTTGGATTCAACAGCGCAGAAGCTTTCTCTAGAGCGTCCAGAATTTGACCGAAGAGTTCCTGTGACAGTTTATAGCGTGGATTTCCGTCTACGCCGTACTTGGGGGCGCCGAAGCCATCTCATATCTTCCAAGTCCAGATCTACTTCAACGTCTTGTGACTCAGGACTTGGAGCTTCAGATCCGGTAGAGTCCTCATCCTTTGGCAAAGCTCGTGACTGTCCAGAACTGCAGTGGACAGATTTTTTTTTCATTTTTTTCTGCTCAAAAATCGTAAGTACCAGTGCCCACAAGCCTATACACGCTAACAGTATCAATACGATAGGAGCGGCACATTGAGTAAGCACGAAAGTTAGGTAAACTGATTTTTCCATTCTGCAACAATTGGTGCTGCTACTAATATCACCCACCTGGTGGTCATTAAAAGGATTCCAGCTTACGTCAAAAATGTAATAGGCGATTTGCGGCGTACCCTCAGCACCAGCACGCGTGGATATTATAAGTAATGAATTGGCTGCGCTAAGCCGCTAACAATAATAAGCAAAACATGGCTCTGTCTACTAATTAGAGACAAACAATTTTGTACATGAGCAATACCTGGATGTACTCTATGCGTTTGGCGCCATGTTGTTCTGCCGTCGATCTGCAAAAAACTCTCATTTCGGATCACGTTATTTGTCAGTCGAATAAGTAGGTCTATCATGCGTATAACTGTATATTGGGTGAGTCTATGGGTAATATAATGAGGCGCCCAAAGCAAAACGCATTCAAACTGCATCGCTATTCTGCCTCCCGCCGATTTGGAAGCTTTTTGTCGCTGAATGCCAGTCACAAAACCGGCATTCGGTGTCGCAATCTGCCATCCACCGATTTAGAAGGCACACCCGATAAGCTAAATAAATATGCTTATCGAGGGTTACATGGCGTATTTATTTATTTAATAAGGTTCACAAAAATAAATAAGCCTCTTAATCTGGCAGATTTACTATTCTTTTAGCCAAACTGGATGAATCTCACAATACCATTTTCGGTACTAATGCAGACATATTGGTCAGGACGCTAATCAATCAGCTCACTCACAGCGTTTTTAATTGTATGCAGCTCACTCACAGCGTTATTTAATGCTGACTTAAGTCAATACTTAAACGTTGACATCGCTTCTGAAAAGACCATTTATTGTAATCACAGTACATGTACCTTTATGTGTTTTAATCCCGTTGAAACTAAATTAGAATCAGGTACTTTTTTGACGTAACAAATTGTCTGTAAGTTACTAAAACCTGGTCGTGTGCTCCGGAAAAAGTTTTCCCCACCGGTAGGGTTAGTGTTATCTCCCCGGGTAAAAGTTACCCGGTAATTATCCAATAGCGAGTTAACAACATTTTAAGCTAGGTTTTTAACAATGGGAAAAGTCGAAGTCATAATATGTATGCTTTATGTATGGTGCATTAAATGGACAGCATCAATGTTGGCTTTCTACACAAACCGCACCGTCTTTGCTAAACTCGTATTTTTCCCCGGGTAAATACCATTTGGTGCATTTTTAACAGGGTATTTACCAGAATTGGTATTTAATAACCTAACAACACTAGGTACTGTAGGTGGGATAACTCCAAATCGTGAAGATAGCTATGGCAGCCTCGTCCCATCATTTGTCTTTGTCCCAAATTTTTACTCTGTTGACGATTGTTGTTAGTAAGAACAATCGTCAACAACGTAAAAAATTACCGGTAGGCAGGCTTCTACAATCTAGGACTTTTTCCATATTTGATGACTTTTCAGAAAATCAAAACTATGCATTAAATGTATTGGATGCTTGGTTGTAACAGCGACCACTTTGTATACAATCACAGCTGAGGTGGCCTTTGCTCGCTGAATACACTCAAGGTTCTGTCCCAGTTGACGGACTTTGGCAATGACTGGTTTAACGACCATGTACGTCGCCACAGTGTGCTACGCCTTTGTTTTACGTATCTGGTCCCCAACTCATAATCAAGGACCTAAAAACTACCTGAGCAGTATTCCCTTGACTTCATTAGTCGGAATGAATTCAAACAGCAAATGTGCCGAATGGGCACTTCCTCAGACCTACGACGCGCGAGCTGTATGTTCGTCAATTGCTTCGAGATACTGGCGTCGATACAGGCGACGTTGTGTTTTTGATCGCAACTGTTCATCCATCAGTGTGTATGACTCATGACCAACTTACTAGCGTCTTCGCAAACTTTGGATGATGATGATGAAAATGCTACCTCCTTACACAAAATTTTACAGAATTGCTAATAATAAAACGTGGTGGGGGAGATTATACTCCGGGATTGCATGGTAGTATGCACTCGGAAATAGAAGTAACTTGGTTTTCTTACAAGATATATTCAGAATAGCCAAACTAATAGTCTGCCTATAAAAGAAACCACTACAAGAGCAAGTATTCGTTTCGCAACAGAGGAACACTTAGAAGAGCGAAAAAAAAGGGACATTTGCCAAAATAGGGTACTATTTCAGGTTTGTTGCCAAACTAGGATTCAAACGTCAGAATAGGGTGCTGTTTGTGAATAAAGTTCAAATGAGGGTACGCTAAAGATGTACAATCTAAAGCACCCTACTTGGCAGAATAGCAGCTCCAATGAATGTTCCGAGAGTTGTTAAATCATTGTAATTTAGTTCATTTGCATCAGCTGTATAGCGAGCCCATTAATGTTTAATGTAGAATAACTAAGATTCAAGATCGAGCTCCCAGCTCCAGTATCTCCAGTTATTGTATTAAAGGTAATAGAAGGTGAAGCAATTGATGTTGAGGCAATGAAATTTCGTGTCATGGATAAATCACGAAGACCGGAAGAGTCAAGAGTTGAATTCAATACAACAGCTTTTGACGCCACTGCTCCACCTAGAGTGACCCCAGTGTAGTAACTATCGGGGAATGTAGTCCCTTTAAATGTTAAGTTAGGGACATTTAGCCCGGTTCCCGTGCTTCCTTAGTCTAGTTGCAGATCAGATGCGGTGTCATCTATAGTAACGTTTCCTCCAGCAGCAGTAATTGTTAATCGTCTTGTTGC
>MIQA02024272.1:0-20009 GCA_001887855.2 Sclerospora graminicola
AGCTCCGCGTCCAACTCTGGCGCCTCATCCGTCCTCTATAAAACTCAACCTTCTTCAGGACCCTTCGTCTATACACTTTCCAAACAATCTGCCCTTCGGTCATCCACCGTCCGAGGTCATCCGGTTCCTCTGATCCAGACGGCCCCTTTACAGCTAGCCCGATTACCACCATCTCGACCACACCCATATCTGGCTCAGTTTCATGCCTGACACCGTCCTGCCGCTGGTGGATACGCTTGGCGACTGCCATCCGGCATCTACGTCCTTGGTCCGCATTTTCCGCCAATCAGAAGGCACCCTCGGGAAGGTATTTCATACCTTTCCGTTGATTAATTCACAAGTCACTTCACCACAATCCCCTACACCAAAACTACTGGTAAATCGTCGCTTCCGAGCTATTTCAGACGGTAGCGATCGCAAAGGCCGGCATTTTGGCGTTTAATTCAGCCCCGTATTTTTGCTACAAGTCTTGATGAGGGGGACTTATTCTGTGGAGCTAACACCATAACGACCAAGATATTGCTAAGGTGGTGACTTTAGCGCCTTCCTCTTTTTGGTATAATAGTCGGTGTGCTGAGGCTATCTCTTGGAGTCCGGACGGAAATCGCATGGTCATGGCATTTCGTGATGGTCTGGACGAAATGGGAGAACTCGGTACTGTGCAGCTTTATCACATCAGGCTGGAAGATAGCCGGACTCTCCAATCACTTCCTCAAAACCGTATAACGAGAACGTACCATCTAGGTCTTTCTGCGATCGACTGACTACTAAGTGGATTCGGATTTGAGACAACAAGCCATCAGCTGATCACCACGGGCAATTCGGATCACGCCGTTGTGTGGTGAAGCGATCTGACAAAAGTTGAGAATAAGGTGGACCACACATGACCGTTGATTGGTGACGATGGGAACACCCATCAAGATGGAACAGTTGATGGGTGGGACAGGCTGATCTCGTATACTACGAAAGGTGGTTGACAACGGGCTTTCGTAGTGTGAAGGGATAAGCCAAGTACCATTAGTCCCGGATATTAATGGAATGGCGAAGGTCACGATCCGATCGGGATATTGCGTGTTAAGTGAAGTTCATGTGGACGTACATGGCTAGATCGACTGAGATAAACTGGAGATACGGCATCAATGGCGAAGTAATATATCAGGAACAGCAGAATCCAGTTATCGGGATGAGTTATGAACGGAACAGATGTTGAAGTTGGGCGTGATATGGAAATCCCGGCCCGATCGGCCGAGTCACCCAAGTCTGCCCTAGAACACGAAGATCACGTACAGAATAGAACGGGGTATGTGGAGTGGCGAGCCGTTCGAGCATTACCAAGTTGAGGCAAGCGGTGAGAGTTGATGGATCCATCCAGAATTGATGCAAGAAGGTCCTATCAGGTCCAACTTCACGAGAAATGCTGAGTCAGTGCGATCTTGGCATCCCGACAGGTGAAGAAGGTCAACAACATGGTCGAGTGAACGAGCAAAGTCGATGTGGTGGTAACGCGGAGGTGTTTCGAAGTGATTTGGGGCTGATCGCCCTGATCACAGCCCGATCACTCTGCCGATCGCTGTGCTGATCATGATCTGAACCGATCGGCCCCAGATCGGCTTCCAGGTGTGAAGAGAGATGGAGTTTGCAGTTAAGCCGGGTTGGATATGGGGCGAACAGTGTCTGAGAGGCAGATCTCGAGCTGGTTCCAGGTTGTTTATCGAGAGATCAGGATGCTTGAAGATCGCCATAGAGTCTGACCATAATCAGTCCAGAAGTGGTACGGATCAGTTTGAAGGTGCAACAAAGATGGGTAAGGTGGTACTACGCAACCGTGCGACGAAGCGAACAGGCTCGAAGTATAACGCAGGCACATGAGTTGGTGTATGGTACACTAGGTATAGGACATTGCATATATAATAACAGGTTTTGATTTACCCCCTAAGCAAAGAGTCGCTCCGCCACGTGTCGCGGTCATTGGGAGCACAGGGTTAACTAAACTAGTCCCCTCTTGCTCAACTAAATTCCCGGTTAAGGCGCGCTTAGACGCATTTTGGCTTACCGGAAGGCCCCGACGGGCTTTGTTTAGGTTTTCGCCCCTCACCCCCTCACGCGCACGTGTTTGGAACACGTTTTATCATTTGGAAAGGTTTTGTAGAGATAACGTTTGTGGATTACTGTGGAAGATCGTGGTTTGATCGCGTTTTCTTGGTTTCTTGTTGTCTCTCACTCTTATTGGCTGGCCTGATCGGACGAAGTTTCCCGATCAGTGCCTAGATACTGAAGTTAAGTATCGACCCCAACCCGTTCTCCGGTGAAGATTTCCACCCGAGGACACCCCCGTCTCGAGAAGGTCATCCCCTCCGACCTGATCAAGATCATCGTTCTCGTCACCGAGTCCACCTGAGTGAGTGTAACCACCCCCGATCAATGGGTACACAAGGTGAGATGAAGTTAAGTATGGATTCTATCGCACATGATGACCGGTCGGATGACCGGGAAGATCAGATCAGTCACCGTAATGGTGTTTCATCCGATGCTGATGGCCATCAGGATCAACGGAGTACCCCCTCCGATAGTTGGTCGTCCGGGCCAGTGGGTATCCGGATTCCACCCAAGACTTCCGTCCTGGATTTGGAAATCGGCTCCACCACAATAGTGCGCGTGCCCGGATCACTTGGTGACTCAGGATATCACCGTGATTCCTTTGATGATGAAAAAGATGTGAAAATCAAAGTGGAGGAAACTTTTTCGGGTGTATTGGAGGAAGGCGTATCGCCTCCGATGCTGTCCAAACCTAAAGGAAGCGATGGTCGACCTGGTCTGGTGGAGTTCCAGGTCGAAATTAAAGATGAAAAAACTCCCCACATGGCCCCGATCGGGGCTGATCGGGGTTATAGTAAAATTAACTATAATCCGGGAAAGGATTTGACACCCGTCTAATTTGATTTAGAGAGGCCTGTCAAATCTATAAGACTTCATGCTAGCACTTGTTGGTCATCTTCTTCATCCGTCCTCACCACCTCACCCCTCTTTCTTGCCGCCTTCGCTGCGCCAATGCACTGCCGCGTGTTTTTCCGCTTGTCGTCCGGCAGCTCGTCGTCCTGTCGACTCCTGTTTCGACGCTCCATCTGCTTGACAGTACTGGGGGACATTTTTTATGGGTGGTGCGAATATCTAGTGTAAATCTAAGCGTCTGCCTAGTAGATTAGTCACTTGGTATGTGTGAGGTTTCACCCGGCCTAGATCTGTGAAGCAGTTAATTCGTTCTGGATAAGGTTCAATCTTATACGTATAAACAACTCATTGAGATAAATAAGTCGTTGAGCCCTCCATTTTTTCTCCAGAAATACTTAATCGATCATAACACGGGGGGATTTCAACTTTGTAGAATCCCCCGTTTTTGATGGATTGGGAGGGATTCAAAGCGAAAGCATAGGAGATACTCAACAAGGTTTGTTTCAGAACGTTGAATGGACAAAGCAGTGGCAGTGATGATGGCGACTATTATAGAATTTGGATATTGAATCTACTAAACCGAGAGAGTGTGATGAGTTTCCAGGAATATTTTTCCTGGATTTTGCGAAAGCTAACGATACGGTGGACCGTAAATTTTTATATCGCGATTTGTACCTATTTGGTTTTCGGGCGGACTTAATTCAATTAGTGATGAATTTACACGAAGGTACAACTGCGGAGTTTGTTGTGAATAATACCCGCTCAAAGTGACAGTTGGAATACGTCAAGGATCCGCTATTATTTATAATAGCGGTGGGGTCTTTTAGCTCTAGCTTTACTCCAGGACAATCATATCCAAGGAATTCATATCGGGGCTGAAGGCCAAGGATAAAAACACAAATTTCCAGCCTTTGTGGGCGATTCAACTTTTTTTAGGAAAGGCGTCTTATACAACATGAGCATTAAGTATTGTGGAACGATTCGGTACGGTAGAAGGTCTGAAGGTACAATCATAGATGAATAATTTGGTTTCTGGGAAAGATCGAACACCGCTCCGAATGGCACGGGATTCCGGTCGTCCAATATGGTGAAACAGTCAGGTACCTTGAATGCGAAATCGGTCTGACAAGCGCAATTGGGCATTACGAATACGTAATATTCATAGGCGATTGGCGAATGTAGGGAATGACTACGGAGCATGCAAAACATCACGTGCTTGTCATAAAAAGGACTTGAGGGAAAGTGTGTAGCATGGGATAAGAAATGGTACACTGTACCAGTGTGTTAGTATCAGAAAAAGAAGTTGGGTGATCGACGTAAAACCGGCGCATGCTTTCTGGAGTCTAGCGACGATCCGTTTAAGCAGTTTCAGGAAATTAAAGCCCGTTTTGCGCTGAAAGTCGTGAAAGAAGAGATGATGTAACACAGTCACGTACCGCTTTGCGCTTTCCACATCCGCATGGCAACAATGGTCGGCTACGACACTACACGCAAATTGTTTGCTGACAACCAAACTACAGCTTCAAGCGCGTCTTCAACTTCATGGTGGCTGGAATCACTGTGGCCATGATGCTTAACCATCATAACAATTCACTCTCTAGCAGTTTGTATGCAAGCTTACCACGGTCCATATACAGTCGCTACGTCTCCATTCTTATATGTCTTTTTCGGCTCCAGTACGGATCTATCTGTGGCTGGTGGTTGTGAGGTATCGCTATTAGTAGGCTTACGATTGAAGATAGAGAGCGAACGAGTAGCTACCGGCGTCCACATCTCCTTCTCCAGTGGTCCATTTTAGTCAACCCGCCGACTTTTTTGCGTTCTGTTATGGGTGACCTCACAAGTTCGAATACTCTCGGTATCAAGCGGAGTATGTGCCTGTAACGAAGGTACACGAGTTGTCATTGTATTGGAGACTATGTCGCGTGATATATAAACGAGAATCCAACTTCTCGTTTATCATTGTGCCCAAAAGTATGCCGACGGCATGTTGGTTTCTGCATCCATCAAAATATAGCATTTTTGCCTTTTATTTTGCTCGTCCAATGTTTATTCCTTCTTGCTCAGATCCACGTAAATCAGGCAGCGAGTATGTTGGCTAGTCCGTCCATTTCATCTGGTTAAAGCCAATTTGATACAGTAAGATCTTACAAGCGAGCTTTGCTGGCTTTTCTCTTATATTACCCATGTCTTTTTTATGACAAGCACGTGATGTTTTGCGTGCTCCGTAGTCATTCCCGGATATTTAGTGCTAGACATATTAAATAATCCTGAAAATGAGTACTATCATCGGAAATAGGATGCTATTAATCCGCAATTTATAGGCATTACCGTCGGATCCTATTTGGATTAAAATCAGACGGTTCCAGTCAGCGCGAATGAAGATACCAGCGTTTTCGACACTAGCGCAACGATTGGACAGTGATGATGTCACAGGAAGGATCTTACTATATATTTTCAGACAGCACTTACTAACATGTCTACGAATATAGGGGAGGTGGAAACAGTCGACATGGATGTTACTAGGATGGGGAAGCAAAATGGGAGGGGCTACTCATTACTAAGGGCGTCCCACGGGAGCAGTCAATGTTACAATCAGTAACTGCAATTCTTCACCGCATGGATGCTTATAGTAAGCAGACGGTGGCGACGTTAGCGGACATTTCGAGTACGGACATAGTGGAAGCACAGACGGAGATTTTCGGGTTATCACCCAAAACGTCCGTGGATTCTCAGTGGGGACACGAACAAAGTGGATGCAATCGTGGCAGAACATTACAGTGTGCAAGCGACCGGTGAGTATTTTCGTTCAAGAAACACATGTAACGAGCCAGACAGAGGCTTCTGAATTGACAGCAAAGTGGGAAAGAATGTGGAGAGCATCCGGGCAGTCGCAGCCTCTTGCCTATTGGAGTGTGGCTGATTCAAAAACGGGAGGGGTAGGTATTTTGTTATTCCCTAACTTGAATTGACTATTAAACCGCGGCAACAGATGCGATGGACATCAAGAATCATTGCATTTGAATGGGGGGAGGAAATTCGTGAATATTTACGCGCCTTCTGACACAGATGTAAATCGAGCGATTTTCTATCGAGGTCTTGAGGTTTGGCATTTCGATACGATGGATTATGTATTACTGGGAGGAGACTTCAATTGCGTGGAGACCCCTATATTAGATCGTATTGGTAACAATCGTGGCCGGGCATCGGAATGTCGTGACTTATCAACTTTGCTGCGACGGAGCCACTTACAGGATGCGGCTCTAGTGCAATTTTCGGCGTGGACAGTTGACGACATGGCGGACTTCAAGATTTCACCTTCTGGAGAGGCGAATCAGCGAGCAGAATAGACATATTTGATATTCCCAGACTGTGCTATGAATGGGTACAGCACGTTATCACAAGTAAGCCAGGTGTATCGTCTGACCATGAGCAAGTGGAGTTACATATGCGCGGATTCAAAGCACAGTCACAATCAGTTCGTAATCAGCACTTTAGGCTTCAATATCCCATCCGAGGGGTAGGTCGCAAAAGGGCAATAGAGGAGATACGTACACTCATGGAACTGAAGACCTGGATTTCGCAACGGGGTGCTGGAAATTGGGACAGATTGTGGTCTTTCTGGACACAGTTAATAGCTCAATTACGACGAAGAGTGGCAAAAAGACGAAAAGGAAAAGCGAGGTATCTTGAACACTCTCTGTACGGAATGGTTACAACGCGAGAGCAAGTTCTGAAGATTACTGAACACGAAGTTGTCCGCGAGTACCAGGTACGGGTAGGAAAGAGATTACATACATCTAACGAAACCATTAGATGGCTCTTTAGACGTACAGCAACTTGGGAACGTGATCAAAGGGTACGCACCATCATAATTGATGACCCACTTTTCGAACAGCGATGGCACCCAGGGATTCCAGACAGATTTGCTTGGGCATGGTAATCAATCCTAGGGAGGACTCACAGCAGTGCACGCAAGGAAGACATGAACGCGCAGGTTGTGGAATTTGTACATCACTGGGCAACAAGGCAGGTAACGTCAATGGAGAACGACCAGCTACTGGCCCAGATTACTCGAGACGATATACAGATGGCAATCAAGGGGCTGGAAAGGCGAATGGCAGTAGGACCAGATGGTATTAATAATGACTTTTACAAGGACTTCGCTGATGAATTGATCCCGGACATGGAAGTAGTCTATAATGACATCATGAATGGAGCAGCTCCCCCGACGTCCTTCCTGGAAGCGGTAATCATATCTCTAAAAAAGAAAGGAGGATTGACGAACGCAATGGACTACAGGCCTATCTCGCTCCTTCAGACAAGTTTTAACATTTTTGCCAAGATTTTGTCCCGATGACTTCAGCTCTTCTTGGACCGTCTTATTGGTGATTCGCAGCAGGGTTTCGTACACGGGTGACGGATGGACCGCACGGTGATTATGATGCTGGCAATATTGCGACAAAACGAAACCACAATTTCGCAACCCGAGGGTAACAGCAGTGGAATATTGTTTATTGACTTCGCAAAGGCTTACGATACAGTGGATAGATGTTATCTCATGGCAATTTTAACCAAGTTTGGTTTTTCACAAAGAATTGTCTCTTTAATGTGGGCACTCCACAATGGAACGACAGCACGGTTTCTCGATAATGGAGAACTCTCGGAACCAATGAAATCGTATCTGGAACTAGACAGGAATGTCCATTAACTCCGCTTTTGTTTATTCTAGCGGTGGAATCATCCAATATTTTTCCATTCGCGGAGACAATACAAACGAAATGCACAAGTTCTCCGCATTCGTCGAGGACTCGACGATTTTTTTTGCGAACGGCGACCAAGTTCCGAAAGCATTAGCAATAGTCGAACAATTTGGGAATCTCTCAGGGTTGATGATTCAACCTGCAAAAAGTAATATCATGTTTCTCGAGACCACCCATCAAATGGATGAGTGGTGTGGTATTCCGATAGTCAAGAACAATGAGACTATACGAAACCTAGGGTATCAGATTGGGAGAAAACATTTAGCGGAAGTTAATTCGGCGGTACGTATCAGAATGCTCAAAAGACGGTTACTGACAGCAACTAAATGTGGAACGACAGTGGTGGACCGGGTTACTCTGTTTAATGTGTTTGTATTACCGGCGATACTATTTACCGCAAAGATGTCCCTACCTGATGACAAAATCTAACATGAGCTGGTCCATCTGCAGAAGCAATTTCTCTGAAGTAACCACATCTCTACGGAACCAAGTCGGCATAAAATTTCTCTTTATTTGTTATTTATACCGAAAGCGGTGGGGCGATTAGGACTCATTTCAATCCCGATGGCGATACCTACATTAGCGGTCAAGGAAGCTACGATGTGGCTATTGGAGCCTAGGGATCGTTATTCACAAGCGTGGAGGAATTGGTGGCATATTTTACGTCCTAACAACACTAATCTATGGATATCCCCGTGTTACTTTCGTAGATATAGAGTCGGCAGTGACAACATTCAGCAGCCAGCACAAGTTCAACTTCAGCTGGCGCGGTATCTCAGTCCGTCACATGAGATCATGAGGCAGTTAGATAGGTACGTAACGACTCACCTCCCCGGGCTAAGACAAAAGTGTGGAACACAGTTTGCCGATCCAGTGACAGGAGTTAACGAAGGAGAGATCATCAAGATACATGCAGAGATAGACGATATAGAATGGCATGGACTCAGTCCGGAGTCTCTAACTACGTTTTGGAGCACATTTCAATGGTGTGATAATCCATGGATCACGGAAGGGATGGGCTCCTTCTTATCCTCGTTGAAATACGACCGGATACCGGTGCTTACACTACGGGAGTTAGATATTACAAGAATTTCGAAGGATACGTTTCAGTGGAAGGTTATACTCAAGGGATTGAGAGGTCACACTAGAGCCAAAGTTGGACGATGGCTGCTAACGATTATTCTGTGCTCTCCACGTGTACCGATTGGAGGAGACATCGGATCGGCTGGACACCTACGATTACTTTGGACGCCGGACATCTGGTCCCAACTGGAATGGACAGTGGATGGGGGACGCCGAGTCGTTGGCGTGTGCAAGACGACGAGTCGTAAATGGTATCTTATTCAACGAAGCGATGGGATTTCTGGGATTGTGATATTACAGGTCTCTTCGACAACGATGCATGCGGTGATGGACAACCGCCTAATGCAGAGGATGCAACAAGAGGATTTGTTTTTGCAGCGCACCCTGACATTCACGGCTTTCATGGTGGGTGAAGGAGGGTAACTCCTTTTCGAACATCAAACAGCGGATGCGTCGAACGTTTCGACGTTTTTACTGTGGTGTAGTCGCTCTCAGAAAATCTTCCTGAGACGCGAACACCCACGGGGGTCCCAGACGACTGAGTATCGGAGGGGGTACTCCGTCCATCCGAGTCATGATCCGATCCGGCATCCGGCCGGCTGGATCGGTCGCTTCCATCCGCTTGATCGCGACTGCTCGAATGTTGCATGTTGAAAGCTCACCTTGTGTACCCGTCAGTACTGGGTGGTTAGCTCTCCTGGTGGACCCTAGGGCGAAAAGGGTAAATCCGTCCAATAGGGAGATGAGGGTTAGGACTAGGGGTAGCTCCTGGGCGGAAATCGTCACCGGGGAGCTCGTCTGGCAATACACTTGAACTTTGTATAGTGCCGGCTGGGCCGAGAATAGTCGATCGGCCAGCTAAACCAATAAGACACTTGAAGTTTGTATAGTGCCGGCTGGACCGAGAATAATCAATCGGCCAGCTAAACCAATAACAATGAAGGGCGAATCCAAATGTGTATATGAGGCAGATACAACTCCACACTCTTCCACAGAAGGCCAAAATGTCACCACTTCCCAATACTTAATACCGTGTTCAAAACACGGGCGACTTGAGGTGAGTATACGAAGTCGCCGCGACTCCCGGTCAGGGGACTTCCGGTGGGTTAACTTAACCTTCCCCGGGCAAACCAATAACAGCAAGAGGGGACCTTGTTAGCCCTCTGCCGTGAACCAATAAAAGCGACTTGTGTCTAAGAAAGCGAAACGTATACTGATTTATCCTATATCCAATACTCCCTTTGTGTAACCTACCCCAAATAACACGGCTGACCAGTCATGTACCTTACCCAACGTAACCCGGCTAACTCCGACTTTGTGTACCCGCCTGGCCGGTACAGCAACCCCAGATGGTACCAACCCGGCCGGTACACCGAACCCATCTGGTACCAGTCCGAATGGTACATTGTACCCGGCCGGCTCGGTCGGATGGCCACTCGTCCGAGCCCCTTGGCCGCTGACGCTAGCAATTCCTCGGCAGCTTCTCATACGATCCGGGTGCCTCCTTCATCCACTAGAACAATCATCTTCTTTCAGGCTCCTTTCACTCAATCCTTACAAACAATCCGCCGCCTCGGCCGTCCGCCATCCGCGCCTCGACCGTCAAACATCCGTGGTCCTCCCGTCTGCTCAGCCCGCCTGTTCGACTATCCACGCCCCTTGTCAGGTCCGCCGACCTGATTTCCAGCCGGGCGCCGCCCGGCCGCTTGCAGGTGCGCCTGGCAGCCCCCAGATTGCATCTTATTACTGACCGGCCTGGGCATCCGGCTAAGGGTGACATTTCAGCCAATCCGGTGCGGGCATCCACCATCATTAGTCCGTTAACTTCTGGAGCCTTGTCGCAGCCGCACAACGGTTGAGGCACGCGCTCATCACATCTCCCACACTTTGACTTTCACCGCCCCTATGTCTGAACGTGACAACGCCCCCATTGGTCCCATGCCGGGCCACTCCCCGGCCAATACCCAGTCATCGGCCGTAGGCCCGGATGCCCATCCGGCCGGTCCAGAGCATCACCCAGGGCAGCCCGACGTGGCTGCCCTGCAAGCTCAAGTCGCTGCGCTAACCACTCGCGTAGCCAGCCTAGAGCAAGCTAACACCGAGTTGGATGCAACCGCCCGGCTAGCCAGCCAGCAAGCGGATGAATCCCGAGTCCGGGAGGTTCTGGCCACCTTTCAATCCCGCGACCGCATTAGCCGACTGGAAAGTGAGAACGCCGACCTTCTCCAAGCGAGAGATCGCCTCCAAAAACAGTCGGACTCACAGCGTGTCCTGAACCAGAAGGCCTTAGCTGCCTTGAAGATCCAGAGTAAGTACCTTTCGCCTATTCAGGTTCGTCTCTCCACTCACTCACTCCGTGTATGTTCTCAGACCAAAACGTCATGAACCTCCGCGTCTTGATGATCGAGTCTTTTCAGACCGCGCGCGAGTTGACGGCGCGCTACGACAGCTATATTAAACTCTCCAAACGATTGGAGAGTTCGCAGCTAAAGCTGGGCAATTTGGAGTTTCGCCGGATCCGGCTTGCCAAAAAGTTGACGAAGTACCAGAAGGCGCTATACCAGTCGGCCGATGCATCGCCCGACCTCCAACGCCGAATCCGGGAGCTTGAGGCCGCGTACGCTGAAACCCAATCGGGTGTGAGTGAAGCCCGGGAGGCGTTTACCCAGCTTGCGGAGGAGCGCGCGGACTGCCTGTCCTCTCTCAAGGAAGATCGGGCTCGGCTAGCCGCTTCGGCGGCCCGGGTGAGGGGTCTAATGAAGGGCCCTGCCCCCATTCGGGAGGCTATTAGGCATCTCCTTGACTTAGCTTGTCCGCGAGACCCTGGTCCAGCCGCTTCCGCCACGCCCCTTCTCCCGTCAGCCGCTGGTTCCGCCACGGCCGTCCGGACATCCAGCGCGGGAGCGTCCGCCCCCGGATCGGCGACCGGTGGTACGGGAAAGGCTTCTCGTCTACGGATTTGGAATACTTCTCAAGACCCTAACCCGCCGCCAGCGCCAGCCGGCGAGCAGGCGGCTTCTCTCTTGTCCACTGAAGATCCGTCTGCGCACAAAGGCAAACGTCGGTCCAGTCGGGTTGCGTCGCTCCACGGCCCCGTGGCAGCCAAACGGCCTAAACGGTCCGCCGCGCCGGTGAGCGCGGCCCTAGGTCATGGAGACAGCGGGCCGGGTCCTAGCCCCACTTCGATCTCGGCCCCACCGGCTTCGGGGAAGTCCTCCCGTCGTCCTCGCACTGCCAGATCTTCGTCGAAAGCTCCGACTGCTCCGGCTCTCCTTAGCGTCTCCCCTCATGATCCCCGAGGTCCGTCCACCGCCTCTCCTGATGGAGAAGAAGCGCCTGACCTATCGGAGCTGGACTCTGATGAGGCCACCACTGAGGACCTCGAGGAATTGCCTTCCCCGGACCCCTTCGCCTTCGACGAGAACGAGTCCAAGGAATCCTCAGAGGAGTCCCCTCCGTTGTGGATTCCCCGCCGGAAGGTCATGACGGCCCTCGAACTGGCCGCGGCTGTTCCCTGGTCAAAGGCGCAGTTGGAAGGCCTGCGTATCCAAGACCTCACTGGTGCCCTTGTCACCAAGGCGTTGACTCGCCCGCCGTTGTGGATATTCCCGCCGGCCCTCGCTGTGCCCAAGGCCGAGGACTGGGATGCCAAGCTAGTGGCGATTGAGCCGCTGAACGCAATCTTGTCCCGGAAACCTTGGGCCATACTGGCGACAAAGATGCCGGACATCGGTCTGCCCCATGTCGGCTGGTTCGCGGATTTTCGGGGAGTCTGCAAGGAGTACCTCTCTCGGCATGGACAATCCATCTGGGAGTCAACCCATCACCTTTCCATTTCCATTGCCGCCGGGCGCGAGTCTCCCGGGCTAGCTAAGTACCGGGCCGACCGCAAGAGCCGTCGAAACCGCGCGACTGAGGGCTGGATTAAGCTCTGCAACTTCGTGGTCGATGGAATCCAGCACGGCCACTGCGACTTGGATATTTTTCTCCACCCTATCATGCTACATCTGGCCAACCGCCGGGTGGAGAAAAGCGGGAACTCGGCCGAAGGCGGGACTTGGTATCCAGGGTTGGGTCAGTGTCAGGTTACCACCCTCCAAGCTTCGCTCGATGCGCTCGATCAACAAGATCCGTGGCGCAACCAGTTTCGGCAGGACCCCGATCGTCACCCTGGCCTCTGCGTGCCCCGACTCCGGAACAAGTTCTGCTGAGCTTCGCCAAGGATGACCCACGAGGCTAGCCTTGCATACCCTTATCTTCTTCATTCATTACTGGCTATTAACCTCGATAATACACTTTTCTTTCCATTTTTTACGTAAGTAACCACTTGCTCATCTTCCTCGTCCGACTTCTCCCATCCGGCACCATACTGATTCGAAGATAACTCCGGAAAACCAATCCATCCGGCACCATACTGATTCGAAGATAACTCCGGAAAACCAATCCATCCGGCACCATACTGATTCGAAGATAACTTCGAAAAAGCCGGTCGGACCCGACTAGCTCCCATTCGCCGATTGCTCGGCTGAATGGTGTCAGCTGGTCCGGCCGTGCCTGTTGCCCTGGAGCCGGGCGGACTAATTCTCTGCCCCACCTTCTTCGTGGGTTTGCATGAACCCGAAGCGGTTCCGACTCGCCCGCCGGCGATCGAACTCTCTCATTAAAGCTCCACAATTTAAATCCAGTTCGTCCACCCACGACCGCTCCTCGCAATTTTTCCACTGCACGAGAAACTCTCTGTGGATCCGCCCAAACCGGGTTTTCCGTCCGTTCCGAACGTCCAAAATTCCTTCTACTTCGTACTCATCCGGGTCTAACGGCTTGTCCCAACTGTCCTCCGGCAGTAAAGCTTCATCGAAATCCAGCCGGTCGCTTTCCCCCGTAAGGCGTGTATTCGGGCGGTCCGGGAAATGCTTAACCAACTTCAACTTGGAAACATGTACTATTGGGAAAACGCTATATTCCGTGCCGGCCGTGACAAGCTTAACTGCATGATCCCCGACCAGTTCTGCAACTCGGAAGGGGCCATGCCACATATGCGCCAACTTCCGTGCATAGCCCTCCTTGACCCGATCGAGATACAGCCACACCCGGGAGCCGGGCTCGATGCCGTGTTCCCTGGAGCGGTCGTTGTTTTGATCGGCGCGGTCCTTGATTGCTTGTCGGAGGCGTTCGTTTACCTGTTCCCTCGCCAGTGAGTAGTGGCGTTGCACTCCCATCCTCCAGCGGCGAGCGTCTCTGTCCCGGCCTCCGGTGCACTTCTGGTGCACCCTATTGGTATGGAGGCTTCCAAAGTGGATCGGGGATCCCATCCGTAAGCCAAATAAAAAGGGGTGTCGCCCCTTACCCGATCGTACGACGAATTGAGAGCGAAAACCAGTCTCTCGGCATATTCATCCCAGTCGCATTGATCCGCCTCCACCACATACATCTTGAGGGCTCTGGTTAGAATCTGAACCATCCTTTCGGCCTTTCCATTCGCCTGCGGGCGGTAAGCCATAGTGGCGCTCTGTTTCTGTCCTAAGATCTTGTTGAAAGCTCGGAATACGTCTGCCATAAATCCGGGCTCCCTATCGTGCCGGATGACCTCGCTCGCCCCGAAACGCCTGAACACACATTCCTCGTAACTTTGCGCAACCTGTTGGGCGGTACGGGTGGAGCTGGCCTTTGCTATAACCAGCCCGGTAAACAAATCCGTCCAGATCAGCAGCTCTGTATACCCATTTCGAGATTTGGGTAAGGACGGGATGAGGTTCATCGCAATGACTTGAAAAGGATAGGTGGCCTGTATATTCCCAGGCGACCGCCCTCTAATGGTCGGCCGGCCTTTCCCGGTTTCGCAATCCGGACAACTCCCCACGTAGGCCTGAACGCTACGGTAAAGCCCCCGCCAGTGGAAATGTGTCTTAATCTTGTGATATGTCCGGCCGATGCCCTGATGTCCCCCCTCCAAGCTCACATGGTAGTGATGGAGGATATCCGGCTGCTGAGTAGTGGGTACGACTAGCCGAGCAGATCTATCTCTCTCGATCTCCGGCTGGTCGGCGTCTCGGTAGAAGAACAGTAGCCCGTTTTCGTCCACTTCATAATCCGGGGCCAACTTGAAGCATTCTTTAGCTTGTTCGGCTGTCAGTTTATTTACGTCTCCGTTAAGGTATGACTTGAGATCCACTATCCACTCTTCCTCGTTCTGCGCTTGGAGAATCCGCTCTGCTCGCAACTGTTGAACTATCCCCTCGGTCATTGTTTCTGGGGATAGTGAGCCATCGGCTGAAGAACGACGCTTCTGCGATCGGGTGACAGCGTTCACCCGGATTATCTCCTCCGTGTTGGCCGGATGGATAATCTCGGGCAGCCGGTTGATCTCCGTCAGATCTGATAACAGAGCCGGATCGGAAACCGTTACCCCTACGTTGTCGCGCATGGCCAGCGTAGCCAAGTGATCTGCGCTCTTATTCCAGTCTCGTTTGACGTGCAGCAATTCGTGCTCCGGCCATCTCCTCAAGGCGGACATAACCCGATCATTTAACAGTCTCAGCCGGGGCGCCTTGCAATCTATCTCTCCTATGATTTGCCGGATCACTAGGTTGGAATCACCGCATATGATGATCCGCCCCTGTGTCTGGCCAGCCAACAGATCTAGGCAAAGCAACAGTCCTCTATACTCCGCTTCGTTCACCGTGATGCCAGGCGTGAAATCCGAGGCGGCCGCGATCGCTTTCCATTCGGGCAGCTTCCACACAATGGCACTGTAGGCCCCGACCCCTTTCTTTACACTCGCCGACCCATCGAAACTCAAAACCATTAGTTCCTCCGTGGGTCCCACTGTTGGCGGCGGTAATACGATAGTTTGTCGAGGCTGCTTCCGAGGTGCGATCGCTATCAGTGCTTCCTCCACTTCTGCCCTGGGGGTAATGCTGACAGCCAGTGTGCCCAGTATTTCCTCTTCCCCTTTAGTACACTTAATCACTTCGAGGGACCACTGAGACAACAGAGCCGCCCATCTCCCCAGCCGACCGTCAATTCCATTCGCCGTCAAGAGCCATGATAGGGTCGACCGTCTGGATAGTACTTTGATAGGCCGAGACACCAGCATAGTATAACACACATCCAAGATCCGTAATAGAGCCAGAACTTCTTTATCCACCAATCCATAATTAACTTCATTAACTTTCAGGGTCCGGCTGGTGAAGGTCACGGGACAGTACACTCCGTCATGATCTTGCACGAGAGCGGCCGAGATGGCCCACTTGTTAGCGTAGATGATGACCACCGGAGCCTTATTAACATCGAAATGTTTCAGGACCGGTGTGGTCGCCATTTTCGCTTTTAACATACCAAAGGCCACCATCGCTCGGGTCATGTGGTCGTCCGGGCCGGCCGCGCCGGGGTCCGGCGGCCGGCCGCTTGTCTGGGCGGAAAAGGGCGCTTCCCCATTGGCTGAAATAACCGAAAAGGGCGCCTTCTCATTGGTTGATATTGCCGGCCCGGCTTGCGTCTCCGCTTGCCTATCCTGCTCTCTCAGCTTATGGTAATCCACCTCCCGCAACTCATACAAGACCGCCGCATAGACTGCAAAATCCTCGATGAACCGACTGTAATAATTCAGGCTGCCCAAAAAGGATTGCATAGCCTTTAGGGATCTCGGGAAAGGCAGATTACTCAGGGACTCCAAATCCTTCGGGTTAGCCTCCAATCCGGCAATCGAAACCTGATGACCCAAATAGGTCACCTTAGTCTTCCCCCAGAAACTCTAATCGAAAGATTCCACTTTTCACACGTAATCATCAACTTCTCCACTTTGTCACACAGTAAATCCCAGGTAGTTGCCGTAACGAGAATGTCATCAATATAAGACCGCCGCCCCAAAACTGAAGGTTTTGGGTCGGGGTCCGGGTCACCTTCGGTGAACACATCCCCGACCAGAGTCGGATCTTGATCCGCCTTGATCTTGAAGTGTCCGTACAGCGCGTTATCTATCAGCCGTTGATAAATCTGCGGGGCATTCTTCAAACCGAACGGCATCCGGTTCCACTCGAACAACCCGAAGGGCGTCACGAACGCAGAGATCTCCCGTGCACGATCGGTCATAGAAACCACCCAGAATCCACTGGCCATGTCCAATGAGCAATACCACAAAACTTTATCCAAGTCCTCCAGCAGGTCGTTTATCAGCGGCATCGGATAGATCATCAGCTTAGTCAGCCGGTTCACCAGCCGGTAATCGATGCACAACCTTATATCCACCCCATTCTTCTTAATGATAATTACAATGGGCGAAGCCCATGGCGAGGTGGACGGCTGAATTATCTTGGTGGCCAGCAAACCTTTGATAAGCTCTGACAGCTTTTCCCGATACTGGGGGGCGACTCTTCGGCATCTCTGTGCGACCGGCTTGGCGCCCCCACATCAATATCACATACCGCCCCATGGGCGGCCGGAGGAAGTGCGTTCCCTGGTCCGATCAACAGATGTCGTCTTTTCCATATAATATCCTTCAATCTGCCGATCTCTTCCGGGGTGTTCACATCCGGGTCTCCCACTTGTAGATCGTCAATAGTGACCGCTGGGGGGCAGGGGGTTTCCTCAGGTAGCACCGCCATCTGATCCTCCATGCCTTAAACATACAGCTCGCCCCCTTCATGAATGCAGACTTGGTCAGCTTCGGCTACTTTGGGATCTTGATCGGCCGGCTGGGTCGATCCGACTTTGGTTAACTCCGAATTTCGATGGCAAAACCAGTTCCGCGATCGGGGCATAGTCTCGGCCAATACGTTCAGCCGGATCCGGCGACGGCCGGCTCCGCGTCAATATTTCAGAAGGGGTCCGGTACTCGGGTTTAGCCACCATCGGCGTCTGGTCCTCTTCTAATTCTTCCTCTTCGCTGACCAGATCGGTGGTTGCCTGAAAGGCCAGGTTTTGCCACTCGATATAGCGTCTTGAGCCAATAGTGACATAGCCCGGCCGGCGGGGCACTTTATCCTCGGCCAGCCACATTCCAATAATCACATCTTCATGCAAGGTGAGGGTTTTTTCAGAGATGTTGGTCACGCTTATAGAGTTGAGATGACCACCCCCTTTAACAAACGATGGTACCCAGCACTCGCCCCTTGTCAGCCATAACTTACTCCGCCTGTCGTGTGGTCGTAACATTACTTCCACCGCTTTTCCAACTGGCACCGTTACAAACTGACCTAACTTGAGGAACTGGACGTGGGCCCCTTATAAGGGCCGCCGTCCGGCCAGCTGGATCTGTACCTCGTCCGGCAACGTCAATGTTCCATGCGATAAGTCCAGCCGTATGCCGGCCGGGACCATAAAGTCCATACCTAAAATTGCATCCTGCCCGGCCAGCTTGCCTACCCAGGCGGTAAAATAATATACCAAAGACCCAGCTAACGTAATCTTGACTCTTGTCCTTCCTTGGGTCATGTATGAACTCTCTCCAATGCCGATACATTCCTGCCGCTTCGTCTCGTCTATCTCACACCCCACCTTACGAGCAAAGGTGGTGTCTACGATAGACACTTCCGCGCCAGAGTCGAACAGCATGGTAGCTTTCTGGTTATTGATTTTCCCATCCGCCTTGCCTGCTTGAACCATTTATCCGGCGAATGATACTTCCAATAACCTCGCGACTCGCCAGGTAACAGGTTTAATTCCATTCGCACTTCAGACCGGGAATACTCATCCGTCCGTATACTGCTCACCAGGAAGGGGTCAGCCGTGCCGGCCGGGGACCGGATGGCGTAATCGTCAAACTTACATGTATTGTCGGTTATATTTTGCTTTGCTTCTTGATTATCCTCTTTACCGACATATGCATAGATATTAACACAAGACCGCTCGGCTCGAACCAGATTCCAACCAGGCGAGCGATCTAGTTTAACATCTTTTCCACTCCGGGCGGCAGCATTCCAGCATGCTTGGTCGGGACGTACCACTTCTTCATCTGGTTGTAGAATTCTTCAATGGGCACAGTCCCGCCTCATGCACCTCCCCGCAAGTCTTACACGTGAACAGGCAGTGTTCCGCCGGGTGTCCCTTCCTCTCGCACTTCTTGCACGTCAGCCGCTTCCAACAGCTCCGGTCGTCATGCTTGATGTACCCACAGTGAGTACATTTCCGTCTGGGATAATCCTGGTCAGTTCGAGCCGGAAAACCCTTCGGCTGACCGGACCCGGCTGGCAGCCTGGACGGCTGACTGGCTTCTGCCAAGAAAAGGTACCGATACTGTTCCTCCTCAGACTCGCCCCCGGATCGCTGATACTCCTCTTCCGAGCTGGTCGCGTCTGACTCCCGGGCGACCATGCGGACGGCTCGGGCCGTCCTGGCAGATGGTGGCCGGCCTCCTTGATCCGCGTTAAATCGGGACTTGAAACGGCCGGTTCCGACTGCCGCCTTGGGGCCTCGCTTCTTCGCTCTTAGGTAAGTGCGCAACGTCAATTCTAGCTCCGTCGTATTCTTCAACCGCAGTAACGCCAGCTGGTCTGCCAGCTCCCGATCGTCCAACGTGCTGATGAAATGTTCCACATGTTCACGGGCGGCTTCCGACCGGCTGGCATCTTCTTTAACGGGGATATCCGCCCTCATGCCAGCGACATTTAAGCGATGGAGATACTCCAGGGGGGTCTCATCCGCCCGCTTCTTGGTGTGGAAATATTGCCGCGCCGCCGATGTTCCAGATCCACAGTATTGTTCCTCGAACGCACCGGCCAATCCCCTCCAGTTTCCTCGGATTTCCCGGCTGAGCTGTTGGATCCAGTTTTTCGCTGGGCCTTTCATCAAATCCCCAAAGATCAGGCATTTCTCATAGTCCGACGTCCGGTCTCTGAGAAATGCCGACTTCGTCTTGCTCAACCATCCTCGGGCTTGGTCCTCGTCCGTGTCGCGTCCGGTGAAGTCTTTCAGCTCGGACGTGGCCGACATTCGCACCCTCGTGATTGCTCCTGAATCTGCATCAAACGCTTGGGCCGAGGCCATGTGGGCTAGGCGGGCCATCCCCAGATCCAGGTCGTCCGGGTCGTAATAGTACTTGGCCGACTTGACGGATTACATATCCACGTCGCTGAGAGACAGCTTCCTATTCGTTGGCCGACGTCCGGTCCGGCGACCTGTCTGGCGGCTCGGCGGGGCGGCATGGGGCTCACTCTGCTTGGACTGCACCGACTCCATGTCTTCGTCACTCGGTTCCCTCGCATAGTACTGGACTGG
>MIQA02024274.1:0-14040 GCA_001887855.2 Sclerospora graminicola
AATTGAATTTGTTACCCGGCGAATCACGAGGTTATTGGAAATACCATTCGCCGGATAAGTGGGTCAAGCAAGCCAAGGCAGATGGTGAAATCAATAACCAGAAGGCCACCATGCTTTTTGACTCTGGCGCAGAAGTGTCTAACGTTGACACCACCTTTGCTCGTAAGGTGGGGTGTGAAATAGACGAGACGACGCGACAGGAATGTATCAAAGTTCGTACATGACCCAAGGGAGAACGAGAGTTAAGATTACGTTGGCTGGGTCTTTAGTGTACTTCTTTACCGCCTGGGTAGGTTAGCTAGCCGGGCAGGATGCAATTCTGGGGATGGACTTTATGGTCCCAGCGTACATACGGCTGGATTTATCTCATGGGACATTGACGTTGCTGGATGAGGTACAGATCCAGCTGGCTGGCCGGCGGCCCTTATATGGTGCCCACGTCCAGTTCCTCAAGTTAGGTCAGTTTGTAACGGTCCAGTTGGAAGAGCGGTGGAAGTAATGGTACGACCACACGAAAGACGGCGTAAGTTATGGCTGACTAGGGGCGAGTGTTGGGTACCCTCGTTTGTCAAAGGGGGAGGTCACCTCAATTACATAAGTCTGACCAACATCTCAGAACGGCCCCTCACCTTGCATGAAGATGTGATCATTGGAATGTGGCTGGTCGAGGACAAGGTGCCCCGCCGGTCGGGTTATGTCACTATTGGCTCGAGACGCTATATCGAGTGGCAAAACCTGGCCTTTCAGGCAGCTACCGATTTGGTCAGCGAAGAGGAAGTAGTGGAGGAAGACCAAATTCCAAAGGTGGCTAAACCAGAGTATCGGACCCCTTCTAGAATATTGACGCGGAGCCGGCCATCGCCGGATCCGGCTGAACGTACTGACCGAGATCCTGCCCCAATCATTGAACTGGTTTTGTCCACTCCGTCAAAGACGGACGGACGGCAGGATCAGGAGATAAGACAAGGCAGAGTTACTTGTGCGGTCACCTCCGATGCTGGATGGCTTGATGAGCAGGATAATGCTGGATCGACCGATCCGGCTGACCGGTATTCGGAAATAGTCGAAGATGACCAGGTCTGCATTCATGAAGGGGGCGAGCTATACGTCGAATGCATAGAGGATCAGATGGCGGTGCTACCTGAGGTGACCCCCTGCCTACCAGCAGTCACTGTTGACGATCTACAAGTTGGAGACCCAGAAGTGAACACCCCGGAAGAGATCAGCAGGCTGAAGGACATCATACTAGTATGGAAAAGGAAACATCTGCTGATTGGCCCTGAAATGCACTGCCTCTAGCCGCCCATGGGGCGGTATGCGACATTGATGTGGGAAACGCCAAGCCTGTAGCGCAAAAGTGCCGGAGAGTCGCGCCCCAGTATCGGGAAAAGCTGGCGGAGCTTATCAAGGGATTGCTGGCCACCAAGATAACTCAGCCGTCCACCTCGCCATGGGCTTCGCCCATTGTAATCATTATTAAGACGAATGGGGTGGATATGAGGCTGTGCATCGACTACCGACTGGTGAACCGGATGACTAAGCTAATGTGTTACCCGGATGCCGTTGATAAACGACTCGCTGGAGGATCTGGATAAAGTTTTGTGGTATTGCTCGTTGTAACATGGCTAGTGGATTCTGGGTGGCCTCTATGACCGACCGTGCACGAGAAATCTCTGCGTTTGTGACGCCCTTCGGGTTGTTCGAGTGGAACCGGATGCCGTTCGGCCTAAAGAATGCTCCGCAGATTTACCAGCGGCTAATAGATAACGCGTTGTATTTGGACACTTCAAGATCAAGGCGGACCAAGTTCCGGCTCTGGTCGATGATGTGGTCGCAGAAGGTGACCCGGACCCCGACCCAAAGCCTTCAGTTTTGGGGTGGCGGTCCTACATTGATGACATTCTCGTGACGGCTATTACTTGGGATTTGCTATGTGAAAAAGTGGAAAAGTTGATGATTGATTACGTGCGAAAAGTGGAATCTTTCGAATAGTGTGGTGAAGAGTTTCTGGGGGAAAACTAAGGTGACCTATTTGGATCACCAGGTTTCGATTGCCGGATTGGAAGCTAACCCGAAGGATTTGGAGTCCTTGAGTAATCTTCCTTTCCCGCAGTCCTTGAAGGCCATGCAATCTTTTTTGGGCAGTCTGAATTACTACAGTCGGCTCATTGAGGATTTTGCAGTCTATGCTGCTGTTTTGTATGAGTTACGGGAGGTGGATTACCACAAGATGAGAGAGCAGGATAGGCAAGAGGAAGTGCGAACCGAGCCAGCAAATAGCCAATGATATGCTGCCCGGGTCATTTATTTCCGCCAATGATATGCTGCCCGGGTCAACTATTACCACCAATGAGATGCTACCCGGGTCAACTATTTCGGCCAATGAGGTGCCGCCCGTGTCCACCCAGACAGGCAGCCGGCTGCCCAATTCCTGCGCTGCCGGGCCGGATGACCACATGACCAGGGCGATGGTGGCCTTTGGCATGCTGAAAGCGAAGATGGCGACTACACCAGTCCTGGAGCATTTCGATGTTAATAAGGTGCCTGTGGTCATCATGTATGCTAACAAGCTGGCTTTTTCAGCTGCCCTTGTGCAGGATCATGATGGAGTGTATTGTCCTGTGATGTTCACCTGCCGGACTCTGAAGGCTACCGAAGTTAACTATGGGTTAGTGGATAAGGAAGGTTTGGATTTACTACGGATCCTGGATGTGTGCTATACTATGCTGGTGTCCCGACCTATTAAGGTATTATCCAGACGGTCGACCCTGTCATGGCTTCTTACGGCGAATGGAATTGATGGTCGGTTGGGTAGATGGGCTGCTTTACTGTCTCAGTGGTCTCTAGAAGTAATCAAGTGTACCAAAGGAGAAGAGGAGATACTGGGCACGTTAGCAGCCAGCATTATCCCAAGGCCAGAAGTGGAGAAAGCGCTGATAGCCATAGCGCCTCGGAAACAGCCGCGGCAATCCATCATACTACTACCACCAACGGTGGGACCCACAGAAGAACTGATGGTTCTAAGCTTTGATGGTTCTAAGCTTTGATGGGTCGGCAAGCGTAAAAAAGGGAGTAGGCGCCTGTGGTGCTATCTTAAAGAAGCTGCCCGAGTGGAAAGTGGTCGCTGCTGCTTCAGATTTCACGCCTGGCATAACAGTGAATGAGGCAGAATACCGAGGACTGCTGCTTTGCCTAGATCTGCTGACCGGCCGGACGCAGGGGCGGATCATCATATGCGGTGATTCCAATATGGTGATCCGGCAAATCCCTGGAGAAATAGACTGCAAGACTCCCCGACTAAGACTGTTGAACGATCGGGTTATGTCCGCCCTGCGGAAAAGGCCGGAACATGAACTGTTAGATGTCAAACGGGACCGGAATAAGAGTGCAGATCACCTGGCTACGCTGGCTATGCGTGACCAAGTAGGGGTCACTGCTCCTGATCCAGGCTTGTTATCAGATCTGGCAGAGATCAATCGGCTGCCCGAACTTATCCATCCGGCCAACATGGAGGAGGTAACCCGGGTGAACGCCGTCACCCGGTCGCAAAATCGCCGTTTTCTAGCCGCTGGCTCACCATCTCCAGAAGCAATGAGCGAAGGGAGAGTGTAGCAGTTGCGGGCAGAGTGGATTCTCCAAGCGCAAAACGAAGAGACGTGGATAGTAGATCTCAAAGCATACTTGAAAGGGGAAGTGGAGAAACTAAGTGCCGAACAAGCTAAGGAATGTTTTAAGCTAACCCCAGATTACGAAGTGGATGAGAACGGGTTGTTGTTTTTCTACCGAGGTGCTGACCAGCCCGAAATCGAGAAGGATAAAAAAAATCCACCCGGCTGGTCGTGCCGACTACCTTGCAAACGGATTTCCTCCATCACTATCACGTGAGTTTGGAAGAAGGATATCAAGGCATCAGCCGGACCTATCATAAAATCAAGGCGCATTTCCTCTGGCGGGATCTCTATCGCAGTGTGCAAGCTTATGTGGGAAGTTGTCCGGATTGTGAAACAGGGAAGGGCCGGCCGACCATTAGAGGGTGGTCATCTGGAAATATACAGGCCACCTATCCTTTCCAAGGCATTGTGATGGACCATATCCCATCCTTGCTTAAATCTCGAAATGGGTACACAGAGCTGTTGATCTGGACGGATTTGTTTACCGGGCTGGTCATAGCAAAGGCCAGTTCCACACGTACCGCACAGCAGATTGCTTAAAGTTACGAGGAATGTGTGTTTAGACGTTTCGGAGCAAGCGAGGTCCTCCGGCATGGTAGGGAACCTGGATTTATGGCGGGCGTATATTCGAGCCTTCAACAAAATTCTGGGACAAAACCAGAGCGCAACCATGGCTTACCGCCCTTAAGCGAATGGGAAGGCCGAAAAAATGGTCCAAACTCTGACCAGAGCGCTCAAGATGTATGTGGCGTAGGCGGATCAGTACGACTGGGAAGAATACGCGAAGAGACTTGTTTTCGCCATTAATTCGTCCAACGATCGGGTAAGGGGAGGCACCCATTTCTTTTTGGCTTATGGATGGGATCCTCGATCCACCTTGGACGCTGCCATCACAATAGGGTATACCAGAAGCCGTGACAGAGACGCCCGTCGCTGGAAGATGGGGGTGCAACGTCATTATTCACTGGCACGGAAACAAGTAAACGAACGCCTCCGGCAAGCAATCCAGGACCGCGCCGACCAGAACAACGACCGAGTCAAGGAGCATAGTATAGAGCCGGGTTCCCAGGTATGGTTGTATCTGGATCGAGTCAAGGAAGGCTATGCGCGGACTATCCCATATGTGGCATGGTCCTTTCCGAGTGGCGGAGCTGGTCGGCAAGCCCGCGGTCAAGCTGGTTACGCTGATTACAACGTTTTCCCGATAGTGCACGTGTCCAAGCTGAAGCTGGTGAAACACCTCTCTGGACCGCCCGAGTACACGCCTGGTAATGGAGAGCGATCGATTCGACTTTGACGAAGCCCTGCTACCAGCGGATAGCTGGGACAAGCCGCTGAATCCGGACGAGTACGAAGTAGAGAAGATTTTGGATGTTCGGAACGGACGGAAAACCAGGTTTGAGTGGATTCACAGGGAATTTCTGGTGCAGTGGAAAACTACGAAGAACGGTCGTGGGTGGATGAGCTGGACCTAAATTGTGGGGCTTTGATGAGTGAGCTCGACCGCCGACGAGCGAGCCGGAACCGCTTCGAGGTCATGCAGACCCATGAAGAAGGTGGGGCGGAGCCACAAAACTAGGCCATTCGGCTGCCGGGCAGCGGGTACGGCCGGATTAATCGACACTAATCGACCAATCAAACGGTGGATGGGAATTAGTCTGGCCAAGAATGGGCCAATCAGGTGCTGGAGCGATTTTGGAGTCGGCATGATGCTGGAGTAAAGACGTTTTGGGAATTAGCATGAGTGGCGAAGCTGGATGGGTGTTCGGATTATAGGAGTAGAAAAAGCGGTTTCGGTATGGATAACAGAAGGAAAGATGTCTTAGCGAGGCGAATGGCAATGGATGGATGGAGAAGTTGAAGTAGCTAGAACGAGAAAAATAAACTGACCTTGCAAGTCATCCCTGGCGAGTGCGGCAGAATTTGTTCCGAAGTCGGGACACGCTAAGACCAGGGTGGCGGTAGGGGTCCTGCCGGTACTGGTTACGCCACGAATCCTGCTGGTCGATTTCGGAGAGTGAGGCTTGGAGGGTGGTAGCGTGACGGGGGTTACCCAATCCTGGATACCAGGTCCCGCTTTCAGCCGGATGCCCGCTTTTCTCCACCCGGCGGGTAGCCAGGTGTAGCATGATTGGATGAAGGAATATGTCTAGATCACAGTGGCCGAGTCGGATGCCGTCGTCGACGAGGGTGCATAACTTGGTCCAGTCCTCAGCCGCTCGATTTCGACACTGCTTCCATTCGGCTCGCTATCTGGCAAGAGCGAAATTATTACGTCCAGCGTCGGCGGAAATAAAGAGGTGATGGGTGGATTCCCAGATGGATTGGCCATGCCGAGAGAGATACCCCTCACAGGCCTTACGGAGATCGGCGAACCAGCCGACACGGGGTAAGCCCATATCCGGCATATCCGTCGCCAATACGGCCCATGGCTTGAGAGACAGGATCGCGTTTAGCGGGCCGAGCTCGACTAGGTCAGGACGCCACTCGGTCGTTTTAGGTCCTTTTAGGGCCGGTAGAAACACCCACAACGGTGGACAAGACAAATATCGAGCAACGTAGGTACCGGTGAGGTCTGTAATGCGCAAACCCTCCAGTCGCACCTCATACCAGGGGAGAGCCGCAGTCACTTCGGAAGCAGTCATGACTCTCCGACGAGGAATCCAGGACGGGGGAGACTCTTCAGCTGACTCATTGGACTCATTCTCATCCGGTGAAAAAACGCCCGGAGAAGGTGATCTCTCGTAGTCCTCAGTAACGGCCTCGTCGCCGTCCACTTCGAGCAGGCTAGATGCCTTCCCCTCATCCGGGGAAGCGGTGGATGGACCCCGGGGGTCGTGGGGAGAGATTCCGCGGAGAACTGGAGGGGACGTAGGGCTGGACAAGGATGTCGGACACGAAGGGGCGACTTTCCGGAAGCCAGCAAACCGGAAGAGGCCGGACCCGGATTAGGGCCGGAGCCCGGCTCATTGTCTCTCCGAATCTTTGCTGTGTTCGCGGACGAGGCGGACTGTTTAAGCCGTTTAGCCGCCACGGGGAATAAAGCAATGCAATCCTGCTGGATCGACGTTTTCCTCCGTGTATCGGAGGATCCTCTGGAGATGGTGAGGAAGCCGGCTGCGCGCTGGCTGATACCGGTGGAGGGTGGGTATTGGAAACACCAGATCCGGAGACGTGTGGTTACTTCGAGCTGACGTCCACGAACCTGGGCAGACGCCTCTTCCCCGCGCCCGCATAGAATCAGCAGCCAAAGGTAGAGATGGCGGATCGGCGAGGGCCGAACACGGAGCGCGGGGGAAGCTAAATCGAGAAGGTTTTGAGGCCCGCGGATAGGCGAGGGCCCTTCATCAGACGCGCCACCGTGGCACCCGCCTCGGTCAGTCGGGTCCGAGCCGCCTGTATTGAGGATAAGCAGTCCGCGCGGCGCTGTATAAGGTCAGAGACCACTTGCCACGTCATCCACGTTCGACTGGGCCTCGGCATGCGCGACTTCACATTCCTGGATCTGACGGTGAAACCCGGGCGGCGCGGATGCCGACCGTCCCAGTGCTTTCTGATACTTCGCCAATTTTTTCGCGAGACGCTTGTGAGTTCTGCGGTCGCTGGGGGAGGCGGATGTACCCCTCGTAGTGCTTTGTCACCTTACGTGAAGCATGGGAAGGCTCGAGCATCAGGATATGATGGTAAATGACTCTCTGTTCTGCGGGAACATATATGGTGAGTGGATTGAAAGACGATCCTGAATAAGCGAGAATGCACTTACTTTGGGAGTCCACGGTGGATGTCGCTTTCTGATACAAGATGCGCAGAGAGTCAATAGACTCGGACAGCTGCTTGTAGCGATCCCTCTCTTGAATGAGATCGGCCTTCTCACTCTCCAGTTGGCTGATGTGGCTTTGGAATTGGTGGGCAGCCAGTACCTCACGGACTCGGGCTTCGTCTGCCCGTTGATCAGCCAGTCGTGCGGTCAGAGACAACTCAATGCTCGCCTTCTCCAGGCTAGCTACCAGAGCGGTCAAGGCAGTGATTTGAGTTTTCAGGGTAGCCACCTCGGGCTGCCCTGGACGACGCCCGAGGCCAGCAGACCGAGCGCTTAAGCAGCCTACCGGGGGCCTCGTGAAATTACCCAACGATGAGTTAGTGTGGGTATCGTCGTGACCAGACATAGGAACGGCGGAGGAGTCGAAGTGAGAGATGTGTAGTGAGATCGTGCCTCAACCGTTGTGCGGCTGCGACAAGACTCAGGGGTGGCTGTGGTGAAGTGACTCGGAAATTAACGGGCTAATGGGAAGTGAACGCATTCACCTGATTGGTGGAAATGTTGGTCCTAGCCAGCTGCCCGGACCGGCCATCATAGAACGTGGGCTGGTAGCTACCGGGTGTATTCTCTAGCGGCAGAATGGTGCCAGGCACGGAATCGAGCCAGGTGGGCGTGATCAAGGGACTTGTAACCGGGCTAGCCAGAGGTGGACTGGATGGCTGCCGATGGTGGATGAACGAGGGACGGATGGTCTGAAGGATGTACGTGCCTGAAGACGGCTGGGCCTTTGCGGAAGGCGGAGGGGATGCCGAAGGACGCTAAGCTGCTCAGGAAGAGTTGACGCCAGCGGCTAAGTGGGCCTAGATGGATGGCTATCCAGGTGGAGCCGGATGGGGTATACGATACACCAAAGAGCATCCAGATGGAGCCGGATGGTTTTGGTGTGCAGTACACCAAAGAACATCCAGCTGGAGCCGGATGGTTTTGGTGTGCAGTATACAAAAGAGATCCAGGTGGAGCTGACTGGGCTACTTCAGGTAAGACACATAACTATCCAGCCGGGATATTTGGGGTAGGTTACACAAAATGTTGTATTGGAATAGGGATAAAAATCAGTATACGTTTCGCTTTTTGAGACACAAGTCGCTTTCATTGGTTCACAGCAGAGGGCTAACAAGGTCCCCTCTTGCTGCTATTGGTTTCCCGGGGAAGGTTAAAGTAACCCACCGGAAGCCGGGAGTCGCCGCGTCGCGTATACTCAACTTAAGTCGCCCGTGTTTTGAACACGGTTTATCTCTATTGGAAAGTGTTGTAACGTTTGGCCTACTGTGGAAGATTGTAGAGTTTCATTTGGATTCCCTATTACAAACACCACTGGATTTACCCCTTTGTTATCTTTGGTTTAGCTGGCCGATCGATTATTCTCGGTCCAGCCGTGCAGTATACAAACTTCGAGTATATTACCAATCCTGCTCCCCGGTGAAGATTTCCGCACAGGAGTTACCCCTAGTCCTAACCCTCGTTTCCCTATTCGACGGACTTTTAACCTTTCGCCCTAGGGTCCATCAAGAGAGCGCAACCGCCAGTGCTGACGGGTACACAAGGTGAGCTTTTCGAACATGGATCATCCAAGTCGTCACAACCAAGGTAATGGGCGTGACCGATCCAGCCGGCTGGACGCCGGATCGGATCTAGACCTGGATGGACGGAGTACCCCCTCCGACAGTCAGTCATCTTGGCCTTGTTCGCATCTCAGAAGGAATTTCTGAGAACGACTACACCACAATAGTGACCAGCACCATAGTTCTGACCATCTCCAGTGGGAGCCTCCAGGGGAGTAACTTCTTCTTTAACGTCGACCTCATCCTCCCCCAATCTGATTCGACTTTCGCATCCTTTCATCTTTGGCAGCATTGGGGGCGATATGCCTTCCTCCAATGCACCCGACACAACGTCCCCAACAAATTTGACAAGTTTTAGTCTATCGCCCTCTAGGGACTCGCGGTGATATCCCAGGTTTGATTCCGGGCACGCGCACCATTGTGGTGTAGTCGCTCTCTGAAATTCCTTCCGAGAGCGACTACACCCATGGGGGCCAGATGACTGACTGTCGGAGGGGGTACTCCGTCCATTCAGGTCTTGGTCCGAGCCAGCATCAAGCTGGCTGGACCGGTCACTTCCATCACCTTAGCCGTGACGACTGGGATAATCCATGTTATGTAAAGCTCACCTTGTGTACCCGTCAGCACTGGCGGTTACGCTCTCCTGGTGGACTTTAGGGCGAAAAGTTAAAAGCCGGTAAAATAGGTGGACGAGGGTAAGGACTAGGGTTGCTCCTGGATGAAAATCTTCACCGGGGAGCAGACTGGCGTTATACTTTAATTTCGTTACCGCAAAGGCTGGACCAAGAATAATCGATCGGCCAGCTTAACCAAAGACAATAAAGTGGCTACCCCACTCTTATGTTTTTTAAAAGATGTTCAATTTTTAAATTTTTATTAATATAAGTAATAAGTCGGTTTACATGGTTGTTTTTAAGTTTATTAGTTAGGAAATCCAAACAATATTCCACAATCTTCCACAGTAACCCAAAACTTCACCCCACTTTCCAATAGAACTAAACTGTGTTCCGAACACGGGCGACTTAAGTTGAGTATAGGTTTCACGACGACTCCGGTCAGGGGACTTCCGGTGGGTTCCTTTCAACCATCCCCGGGCAAACAAACAACAGCTAGAGGGGACCTTGTTAACCCTCTGCTGCGAACCAATGGCGACTTGTGTCTCCCAAAGCAAAATACTGATTTTTATCCCTAGATCCAATATAACCTTTTGTGTACCCTACCAAAAATTACCTGACCAGCTTGACCTGGATGGTTATGTACCTTACCTGAAATAGCGTGACCAGCTCAACCTGGACGTTTTGTGTAATGTACACCAAATAGCATGACCAGCCTGAAAAGCCTAACACCTCGACCTGGACGGTACCTGGCCACCGACTCCGATTCCTTCTTCATGGCCGCTCACCCGTCTTCGGTGTTCCATCCGGCTACTACAGGGACATAACCTTCCCTGAAGTCTCTTTTCTAACCATCCCTTGATCAATCCGCCTCTTGACCACCTATGGCTACCATCAACGGCCATCCATCCCCAGTTGATCCAGCTGGTCAACTTCTGCTTGGCCTGGCTTATAGCATCCGGATCACCTCGTCTAGCCTGTCTCCATGCCCTTGTACTGGTCCGGCACTTGCGGGTGTTCTCGAACACCTCCGGCAGCTGTCTTCCTGCGTCCGTACTCTTGACCAGCAATTTAACCCAATCAAAAAATAGCCTCGGCCAGGTGTATTTTTTATTTTTTATTTTCACACCCGGTCGTCAACTCATTCCGGAGTCACTTCACCACAAATACTAACTGACTATCAGCTGTGGGTCATGTACAGACAAAGCCACCATGCAACTCAAAACCTTCTACAACCGAAAGCCTACGGATAGTAGTTGTCCAGCTTTGTTAATTCACGGACAAATATTGCACACATATTCTGGAGTTGCCAGGATGCGAAACTTATCTGGAGGAAATGGGCAAGTCACTGGTGCGGCGAAGACATCATTGAGGCAAAAAGCCATGAAACAAACTATAAATACGGACCGGCTGGTTAAGGAGAGTGCATTTAGGGGCAGTAGTAAGCGACCGTTAATAGAAGTGGAGTAGAAAGAGGGGAAACCGCAATGGATGAAGATGAATGATCAGCCAGGAATTTACACGGAAGGTCCTGTGGCGGACACTTATGAACTAGGGTGTGCCAAATCTTGTAAAATGAACCGACAAAATTAGCCAAGAATTGGCTTAGAAACAAGCCGTTATCAGGCTACACTCAATACCTTCAAACGTGCTATTGTTACCAGATCAACACTGAAATATGGGGTGCAAATAGAGACGGCAATGATGAATACGCATGACGTCTCCACTTCGGGGTTCGAAGGATAATTTCAGCGTTTATGGTGTTTTTTGCAGTATTATTTTTCACGACATGGTTATATGGAAACTTCGGAATAGGATAATTTTTGACGTTTGGAAGCAAACTCTAGCGGAAATATATATGGGCCCAAGGCAGGCCCCAATTGGAAACCGTGACAACGTACGAGCGAAGACACGCTGACACGAGGGAAGACGGAGTTGCTAAGGAGCGACCAGAGCGACTATTACGTAATCGCAAAGAACGGTAACGACGGGTTGGCAAAAACCCTAGGATGGCATTACGCAATGGTTTTAATAAAATAAAATCTTTTCTCCGTGGCGTTTTATTTTTGGTTGGTCTTTTTGACAATGGGCAAACTTTGTGTTACGTCCATCCGTGCGCATCAGCTATGTCTGTGCGTCTAATGTTACGGCTAGCTGCATTTTTTTTACTGGCGCAAAATGCCGACGTATCACCGGTTATTGACGTGAAGACGGATGTGATATGTGAGACGACAACCGATTGCCTGACAGAGGGTCTTAAGCACAGTACAAGTCGAAGTGGCATTTGTACGGCAATTGCGCTATTCCCATTAACACGAGTAGAGATTTCTGGCTCTATTGGCGAGTTTGTAGCCACTATATTTGCTGCTAAATCGAGTTTGGGTGGTGGTGGTCTTTCGGTCCCTTTATACATCTTACTTATGAAAATGTCGTCACGCGAGGCAGTACCGCTGGCTAAGGCCACAATTTTTGGAGGTTCCATTGCTAGTTTTTACTTAATGTAAGGAAGCGACACCCCTGGTGCGTTGCCACCCGCTGATCGATTACAAGTCAATTTAGATCTTGGAGCCAGTGACACTTGCTGGCACCACTATCGGGGTCAGCATGAACGCCACATTTCCATTGTTGTTAATAGCCTTATTATTATTGACAAAAACGGCGTTACGTACGTACAAGAACGGCAAAAAAAATGAGCCAAGGAGACAGCAGCGGATAAGAAGATTTTGGCAGACATTGTTGCGTATTGGCGTCTACTGCCGTGTGAGTCGAACTTCAAGTAGTTCCATGTTGTAGCTAGCGTATACTTAAAGTGGAAGACGTACAAGTCGCCAAATAGACAGGAACGCAGACTGAATATTTTGAAGGGGAAAGCTAGCAGCAAAGAAAAGCACTAGTACTGAGTCAAGCACGGAGAAAGTTGCTAGCAACGATGAAAATGAGCATGGACATCTCGTGATCTGGGGATTACAGAATAAGCCGTTGGTTGTTTAAAAAAATCTGCTAGACTAGCAAGATGATATATCACTGAGGCTTCAAATTCGTTTGACATTGACTATGACAGCCATGTACTTTGTCGAGACATTAACGAAAAAGTCCTTCTAGACAACACTTTTTTGGAGAACGCTTGTTGTTCTCGTGCACAATTATGTGAATATCTCATAAATAATAAATTGCGGTAAGATAATCCACATATAGTAAGTCGTCGAAGCAGAATGTAGACCTCAGCGGCTATAATCGTTTACCTTATAACAAAAATAATGAATAGCAGCGAGATTATCAACATTAGTAGGTCATCAAAGCAGAATGTAGACCTTAGTAGATGTTGCTACGTTATAAGACGTAGTGTCATAAAAAATATCGGAAAAAACCACAGTTTAAACCGATTGATGGTTATACCACGGAAAACGAATTAAACAGATTTAACGTCTAAAGTGCCAACTTGATGCCCAGCGCTTCTATGCATACGTGTACCCTTTCATATGCACGGTCGCTCGCTCCTTAGCAACTCCCGAGGGAGGAGGGAAGATTTGTATCCAGTGCGTATTCGACACAACTCCAGCACTGCTTTCTGAGAAAGCGACGAGAATCCGTAACCAACCAACCTGATGCCGACAATTAGTCTCCAGGATTAGTTTAGATCTTACATATTAGCTAATAGTTAAAAATAACTATTGTCACACCTCCCAATGAGAACTTCCCTATGTGGCACAAATCCTGTATCTGAACCCACAAGTGTCCGCACCAATCCGAACAATGTATTTTTGTATGATGGAGCGAATTCCCCCTTTTCATGGGTCATTTCATAAGTGGTCACTACTTTAGCCTATTGAATGGATGAATTTTTTCAAAAATCCCTACTTCGAGGACATCACCAGGCGGTAGTAGTAACTCGGTTTCATCGCCGTTGCGCATCCCAACAATGCTCGGTGCTTGTATAGTTTGCATTCCGAGTTTCAAGTATAGCAACCGCCCTTTCAAGTACTTATTAAGTGAAATGTTACCTACATTAGTTGAATCAATACCTTGCGCCAGAAGCCAACGAAGTAGTCGCTCTTCAGCTGAGAGATTACAGGCTCCATCATTGTCGGGAGATAGTTTCACCCCGACGCAATGCCAATTGTGGACCTATGCAATGGAACCAAGCATGTCGGATACTTTCTGAGCTTCGTATTCGGATCGGCGGAAGCCCATATATATATAGAGAAGTTATGAATGAAGAACGCACGCCGTCTCGAGATTTTTCGCCACTTCACCTTTGTAACAGGGCTACTGTTACGCGGCTTACACAGTAAGATTGCAGTGAGGAAGTGTGCAATTTGTGTAGGACCAAATGTAAATTTGGTCTTCCTTAGTTTACCTTAGATAAACCTAGA